>OMNZ01091159.1:0-17913 GCA_900303255.1 Lesueurigobius sanzi | reverse complement strand
AGACCATTATTGCATTTTAAAAATACATTTTGTATTAGTTAACTCACTGGCTGCTAAAGATGTATTTTATAATCCGAACAGTTTCGTACACAGGGCCATGGGGAAGCTGAACTCCCTCCCCTCCCTCCCCTCTTTCCCCTCCCCCGCTCCACAATCAAGGATGACAGAAACATCATTTGGAACCTTTCACATGGTTTGACAAATAAAGAATCTTGAATCTTGAGCCTTGAATCTTGAATCTTGAATCTTGAATCTTGAATCTTGAATCTTGAATCTTGCCCAAGTTTCCTAAACACAAAGAACCCTGTCAAATACATTCAGCCGCAGGTTGATAATGTACTTCATGATGTTGACTGACTCACACTGTATAGAATTACATGCAGCGTTACTTCCAATCACTTTCCTAATGAGTTAATGCGATGATGACTGTGTGTCAGCTTCAGAAACATGTACAAATAATGAATTGATTTCCCTTCGCTGTATAGTTCAGGTGAAGTAATTACACTCTGCCACTGACTCAGCCATGTACGCGCTCCGTAATGCATGTTAATTGATGGAATGATTTCTGCTTCATAAAACTAGCTCTTGTTTGTGTCGACGCGGGAAATGTCTGGGTAACAACTTTGCTACATTGGCTGTGATGTGGCTCACGGCGACAGGAGGGGCATCGGGCATGAAATCAGACAAATTATTACGCGAAAGCTTGGAACAAAGGCAGCAGTCGAGCGGGAGAAGACGACAGAGTGAGAAAATGTGAACAATATGTCGTAGAATTATTAGTTAGTTACCGCAATCTTGGGTGATCCAAGTCGCTAATAGCTGATTTACTGAGGTCTGGCTGAAACTGATGCGAAAGTTCAGTGACTGTGGAACTTTGTGAATGTGGAAATGTCAAACTCTGGTGCAGCTGCGTGTTTTGTGGTGAAATGTTGGTTTTTAGGTCAAGAAAATCCAGAGAGTTCGATTGATTGTTCTTGTACCTAATTTGTTGAGCAGGGTTGATATTTCTATGGGTTGGAAAGTCCAGTTTTAGCCACAAATTTTCTGATTTTGTTCCATTTTAGTCTTGTTTTGGTCCTGAATTAGTACTGTCTTATGTATCAGCATATGGAGTGAAACTGTGGAAATATCCAGACATTCATCACTTCAAAATACTTTTCAAAAAGGAAGTCCTAAAGATATACAGGGCTGAGGAAGGACTCTACCAAACTCTAGGAAAGCATCTGTCCTACCGGTTCAGTTGAAAGTTTGTTTAATGTATATACAGGGAACTGTCAGGTAATTTTTACCTCATTGACTTCTACTACGTTAGCTGAAAAAACACTGGGGCATTCAAGGGGTGTGGGATATAAAAAATCAGTGTAGTTGTAAAGAGTTCTTTCACACCATCACCATTTGGTCCACTTAAAGCGCACTGGAGTTCGGAACTCCTCCAAATACGGTTCATTTGGGCTGGTGTGAAACCGGACCAGTTTGTTTTGGTTCAGACTAAACTACTATCTTTACAGTTCCATGTGACTCCAGTGCGGTTCGATGATGGCCTCGATTCGGCCCTGATCTGTTATGTAGCAGACCTTTTGGTCTAAGGAAGCTTCCGTAGAAAGCCGTGCGGTGTATTTTTGGGAAGCGCAAACTTCTTTTCTCAGCATGAATTTGTGGCAAGTTGGCCAACATTTACAACAGTTCCCTTAATCCTATATAATAAGTGAAACAGAATCTTACGGGAGTTGGTTCAGATTTAGGAGCTTGGCCTGTTTTCTGTGATAATGCCTTGCAACACATCTCCTCCTCGCCAAAAACAACCGCATAGTGCTCTCGTGCCGAATGAGAGCTTCATGCTGGAACAACAACAGTATTTGTGCTTGCTGCACAAAGCAAAGATAATAATATATTGCCACAAAACCAAGCAGAAGAGCACAGTTCATCGTTTAGGAATAAACTAAGCACAAATCAGCCTGATGTTTTCTTCTGGGATTTTTCCCTCCAGCTTTCACCTGCGTCACTCAAAACAGTATTTTGTGAACAGCGCCGCCACATGTGTGGAGGATATATAACATCCATAGTGGTTGGTTCGTTTGCAAAAACACTGGTGTGAATATAAACCAAACTAGTTGAGAATTGCAACACTGTAACAACTATAGGGCCCAATTGAACCACTCTACCAAACTAACAGGTGTGAAAGTGTCCCAAATGCCCATAAACACATGTGCATATAAGTTGTAGTTTAGCAAATAAATATGTATGTATACAATATGTTTACTTTACTAAATATATTATTTATTCTGCTGGACATGATGCATTATTTCTTTTGCCTTTGAAAGCATCTTCAGGGCGACGTGTGGAGGTGGAGTGAGGAGCGTGGGTGAAAGGGGAACGACATGTGAGGGTCTGGGGTGTCGAGTCATATAGAATAACTTAGCTTTACACATGACTGATTACTTGAAAGATTCCACTCCTCTCGCAGGTCGACCAAGCGTCACTGCCACAGATATCGACGTGCGATCACTATTTCTCTCCTCTATAAAGAGTCGGATTGAAAAGGAGAGGGCACCAACTTTTGCACACGACTGCACGGCCCCCAATTAGTCCTTTCCTGGAGCTTCGTCTCCCTAACGAGCGCTCGGAGAGTCGGAGACCGAGCGCGAGCACCCTATGGCGTCCGCGCAGCCAAAGCAACCCTCCCAACACCTCCAGGGAGCAATTAGCGGAGAGAGGAGAATGTCAGGGAGACGCACCCAGGTGAGAGAGCGTGAGGTCGGGCTAGAGCCGGTGCCACGGGGCCCTCTGGAGCTGGAGCCCACAGAGAAGGAGCTGAAGGGAGCATAATGTGGAGGGAAGGTACAGCCAGGACGTGTGGAATGAGGAGGAGGTTTGAAATGAAGGCATGTAAGTTTGGACTGTATTTCCTTTTCCTTATCAATCTGTAATACATTGTTTGAAAGGTCATGAGCTTGATCCAGTCACAGGTGCAGGTAAGACAAGACACAGCAGGTGAAGCCATCGATTTTTCATGGCGTGGCCAATTTTGAGACTTCTGTATAGTTTGGTCCCTAAACATCATAATTTACAATGTTTATTTTATGAAGTTTTGCCGAGCCACGGACCAGGAAATGACTCCAGCTGCGCCTTTTTCACTCGCCTCTCGCTCCTCTCATCTGCCTGTCTATGCATAAATATTGACATATTTGGTTTCCACGTAGAGCGTGTAAAGTCCACAACAAGACGCTGTATGTCATATATGATATTTGATCCTTTCTGGGACAAGCTAGTGAAGTTTAAAGTAAGTTATCTTTACAGTATATCAAGTTGACACTTCTTGCATCGAGATCTTCCCTTAAGTAGCACCTACAGACTATAAACCTTGTACTTAACAATATTCTGAAGATTTGTTCAGATTTAATTCCTAGCCTGATTTATTGAGTTTTGAAACCCAAAAAATGAGGCAAAATTAGAATTTTTACAGATTTATTCACTAATAACTGTTTAATAACTATACAAAAACTATACAAGACATCCCAGATCGCCTCTGAACAAATCTTTGCAACTAATGTATCAATCAAATAAACCTGACTCTATCCATCGCCAAAATTACAGGCAATTTTAGCCATATTTATGGATTAAACCCCTTATTTTTATATGAAAACATAAAATGACAAACTTCAAATACATTTTTTCCTCATATTTATGTTAGCAGTGTAAAACAAAAGTTTCAAATTGATATCTCTAAAGAAAAAAACAATTCCCTATTCACCTGCGTCTCTGCTTGTTTCATGGCGTAATTATTTCAAGAAAGTCCCAATACTCCCAATAAACATCAATTCTCTTAATCCAAGCCATTTATCTTTGCGTTTTTCCAGTTCTTTCCTTAAATCAGCAAAAAAACCCAATGAATTCAAAAGTCATATCACCGTAACCCAATTAGCCCGAGTCTGTATTTCATCAATAGTCGTCATAAAGAGGTCAGCGGAGTCCAGTCTGGCCTAAAATGCCACTCCAGCCTCGGCCTGCTCCACGTAAAGCCATTAGCCTCGCCAGATCCAATATGCATCGACGAACGCATCCACTTCCCTCGGATCAATCGCTCAATAGATACATTTAATTGCTAATTGTTCGGGCTCTAAATATTATCCCGGAGGCTGGCGAGGAGCGTCTCGGCCATAAATCCTGTCTTCACCACTGGAGCAGCGCGACGGACTGCTCTGCTGAAAAAGAGTTCCCATGTACGAGGCATGACAGGCAATTTGCTGCGATTTACTTTTTCATTTTTCACCCCCCGCCCTCCCTCCCCCCGTTCTCCGTATTCAGCGCGTCTTGTTTTTTTTTTTTCTGTTGTTTTTTTTTTTTTTATATAAATACAATTAAAGGGAGCGTGATGTGAAGTGAAGGCGGCGCGAGCAGAGAAAGGGGCAGACGGGGAGGGGTGTAAACACCGGCTCTTAACTGGGAGCAGATAATTATTGTGTCATGTTCTATTACACACCTCGGTTATGAAGTCGCGGGAGAGAGCGGGGAGCAGGGACCTGTGGCTTAGAAAAGTGGGGGGAAAAGAAGAATATAGTGAAGCGCTGTCTGTTTTAAATGAATTGATGTGTTCGTGTCACAAAGGATTAGTTTTTGATTTGTTTTCTGCTTCGTATTGAGCTATTTCAGCCAACTGTAGCATCGGAAACACTGCAGGCAAAACTCAATTTTTGTTTTTCCTATTTTGGTCCACTTTGCTGTTAACACAAATAAATTACCTATTTTTTACAATAAGGAGTGTAATTATTGCACTGGTTTTCCATAGAACTATATGGGAAATTGTAACTTCAATGTCCATTTTCTCAAAATGCTTTTTTCCCACATTGTGGCGACAGCATCTTCATTTTAGTAGCATGTACAGACTCCAAACTTTCCAGTCTTGGACCATTTTTGAAGGCTTGTTCAGAGGGATTTTTGAAATAATTAATTCCTATAAAGTCCTAGTCCAAAAGACAACAGATTTTCTTTCTGTAATAAGTAGATTATTCAAAAACTATCCATCCATCTATTTTCTTCCACTTTATCTGGGGCCAGATCTGAGCAGAGATGGCCAGACTTCCCGATCCACGCACACCTCCTCCAGCTCTTCCTGGGGGATCCCAAGGCATTCCCAAGACATTGTCTTTCCAGCGTGTCCTGGGTCTTCCCCGGGGCCTCCTCCCAGTGGGACGTGCCTGGAACACCTCTCGAGGGAGGCGACCAGGAGGCATCCGAAACAGATGCCCGAGCCACCTCAGCTGGATCCTTTCGACGTGGAGGAGTAGCGGCTCTGTTCCGAGCTCCTCCCGGGTGACTGAGCTTCTCACCCTATCTCTAAGGGTGCGCCCAGCCACCCTGCAGAGGAAAGTCATTTCGCCCACTTGTATCCACGATCTAGTCCTTTCGGTCATGACCCAATCTCATGACCATAGGTGAGAGTAGGAACATAGATTGACCGGTAAATCAAGAGTTTTGTCTTTCGACTCAGCTCCTTCTTCACCACAACAGTCCTATACAAATTTTTGTGTCTATCATGAACAAAATAAAACCATACATACAAGTTGGCTCTATCCATTCTTTAGATTTTGTTGCTTAAAATATAGGTCAATTTTGGTCATTTCTTTGGTCAATACATGCTTTTCTCGTATCAGTAAAGTTTGGAGTCTGTAGGAGCTACTAAAGGTATATTTTCCCATATAGTTCTATGGAGAATCATTGAATCAGTTCAATAATTACACTGCTCATTGTAAAGATTAGGTCATTTATTTGTTTCCAGCTGAAACTTTATATGTTAAGAGCAAACTGAGCCGAAACCTGAAAATGGACAAGAATGTACTTTTGCCTGCAGTGTCTCCCCTTAAACCCAAACCGTTTCTGCTGTGGTGGAAAAACACCTTTCACAAACTTCTCTAAAAGTCAAACCGTTTTCGCAGCACAGCGGTCTCCCTCTCGCCCGCGGCCCCCGGCCGGTCCCCAACACTCCGCCCCGTCCCAGATGCCTGTTGGAGCGTTCACACCTCTGCAGACGCTCCCCAGACTCGGGACATTATCGACTGTCTGAAACACCTCGCGCTCGCTCATCTGGACGCGCCAAATGGAGTGTGACGGTGCAAAAAGGGCGCGGGGTCAGTACGGAGAGCTAAGTGGGCCACAAATGTGCCGGGACGAGAGGAGGATCCAACAGCGGCGGAGGGAGCGGCAGAAGTGCTTAGTGTATTGTTGACAAGAAAAAGTAGTTCCAGCCACTTGCCTTTCAGTGTATGTCCTCGTAATTGTAGGCAAAGTTATAAGTTGGAACTAATCTGGTTTGGGTGTGTGAAGGAGAATGTTTCTTTGTGTATATGGTTGTATATACATGGGGGTCTGGATGTTCAATGGGGGAAGGGGATTGATTCCGAGTTGTAAGGCGCTTTTTGTTGCATTATTGTATAAAAGCACTTTATAAGCAAAGATGGATCGATGGATTGATGTTTCGCTGGCAACACGTTGGAGCGCTTTATGGGTCGGCCCGACAGCTGTAGTTTCAGCTATTTTTACTTCGCCATTAGTTCAGTGTTCACATGCTCTGGCTATCAATCACTAAAAGCCAACTCACAACGATCAGACATTAAGCAGTCAGAGCCCTGTCAATAACACACATGCACATGGTCATTTCTCTGTTTGATAGTTTTTTTCCAGAGAATATGAATGACACAAAAACCTGTCTTTTTCCCTCATGGTTAGTGGTTATGTGAAGCCATTTACCGTCAAAACAAGCTGTTTACTCTTTTCAAATTATAATGACGACATAAATTATCCTGATTTTTACATACTGTTTACAAGTTTACATACTGTGAAACAAACCACTTTTTTCAGTCCTGTATTCAGCTGAAGTTATTTGTGGGTTTTTCTTTGCACCTGAACTGTTTCCCTGGCAGTTGTTGCTGATCATGTAAGCTTTAGATCAGGGTCATTTGAGTAGTTTCTGTTTCATTGTGATTTCAAAAGAGTAAACACAGTTGTTTGTCAATAAATGGCTTCACGCAACCACTAAAAATGGCCAAACAATCAAAAATCCTGTATGTGTTGAAAATGTGGGATACACATTTTCAAACAATTCTAAAAAAAAAACCTTTTCATTCAAGTAAAGGTGGTGTTGCTCATATGTATTAGCGCAATTATAATTATATGTACTTAGAGCTACAAGCTTTTAGAGCCTAGGCTTGTTTTCCCCCACTCTCTGAACCTGCCCACAGCAATTTAGCTTTTGGCACGAATGTTCGACCAGAAATCCAACCAGAATCCAATAATGATCGCACTCTGTCAAGTCAAAAGGATCTGTATTTAAAGTCTTTTTCCAAAGGTTAGTCAATAAACATGGCTGCTCTGATTGACGTCTGGCTAAAATCTTGATTGTGCGGATCAATGCCCCGTCGCAGACAACGGGAATCGGCAGTATTGGTATTTAGAATGGATCCTTGCGTCCAATTGTAGCTGTCTTTTAGGCCTGAATGATTAAGGAAACTGTTTGATCGCCCATGGATTTGACATTTGCTTATTAAAATCTAGAATGAGTTCATTTTGGCACATTTTACACATGTCCAGTAGCATTAAAGGAGGCATATCTTGCGAAATCTACCCTGGTGGTACGTCAAAAACAGACCTGGAGGAGAATTTAGCGTCATTTGTGTATTCATTGTGGAATTTGTTCACTTTAGGGGTTGTTTCTTCTTCTACTGTTGAAGCACCAGTCTGTATTTCCTGGAATCATCTACCTTCTTGCATCATAGAAGTACGCAAAACTATCCTCCACAATATCTACTTTCTTACTCTATAACTGAAGATACTTCTTTGTGTAACCTCTCAGTCGTAGTTGACCATCGTAGACAAAGATTCTTGAGTCAACTTTTGTGCTTCGTAGTTGAAGTGTTGGATGTTTCGCGCTTCATCCGAAGAGCTGGGCCAATCCACATGAAACAAACTGTCACAAAGTCCAATCTAGTCTATGAACTAAGGTCTAAGGTCTCATACAGGTGTCCGAAAGTGGTGACAATATTCAAAACCATGTGCGTGATGTTGGCCAGTAGAAAGGACTTTCAATCACCCTGGTCCCTTTATAAAAAACATTTTCCAATCCTTCATGAAGTTATGTCTTTGACGAATCCGACATCTCAGCGCCATAACCCTTCGCGAAACTCTTTCCGACGTCCAAGACACACAAGCCACTCCTCGACCTCCTGATTCCTGACTTCCTCGTCTTGTCGGGGAGCGTTTCGGGTTCCCGTTCGCCGATGACAAATGCGGTCAGGAGGTTGGTTGTTTCCCCCCGAGGAGCCCGAGCGGTTTGTGTATAGCCCTCGCGTTAAGCTCCCGTCGTGACATTATGAAGAAATCCATTTGAAAAAGAAAAAAAAAGACTCCACCCCAGAGACGAACTGGTATTTCCAACAACGCTCACAGCCTGCAGCAAATCAATAGCTCACGGTCCCACATGCTCCGCGCCACTGTCAATTAAGGAAATTCATAAAGTCGAGAGAGCGCTGGGAGCGAGGGGAAAGAGGGATGAACCAGGGAGGGAGAGAAAAGAGAGAAGCGGGAGAGGGAAATGTCCAGTTTTTGAGGGGACCAGGGAGAGGAAGCAGATGCCATGTTGGAAATGTTTGGAAATGGCCAAATCGAGTGGGACATTGGTGGATTTGAATGGATTTACTAAAACGGAGCTGTTAAACGGGCGGCTCGAGGGCCAGATCCGGCTCGCCAAGCAATTTGGTCTGGCCCACTGCCGATCTGACGAACTATAAAGAAATAGACTATTCACGAGTTGTACCTACCAATGCTACCGCTAACGTCCACAACAACAAAACTCTAGGCTCTTCAGAATGTCGCGATAAGATGAGATAGTTCTTTATTGATCTCACAATGGAGAAATTTACAGTGAACATGAACGCAACCTACAGTATATGAGCAATGATGGTATTTGGCATTACCATACTTTCAATACTTGATACTTGATTGACAAAAATGATGAAAAGAGCCTCTGAAAATTCAATTTTTGGGTGTCTAACAAGCTTTTCTGAAAGAGTATTATCATTTGCAATGGCCTTGAGAAGTCAATATTGGATTCTGCCTTAATTGATTGGACTATAATTGCATTACCGCTTTCCTTCTCCTCAGTACCCAATGGCCTAAACCAAACTAAACCAGGACTCTCCTTTGGCGTTTCGTTTCCCTCCTGAATCCTGCATCTCCCACAGCGTTAAGGTTTTTATAGTTCCCATCGCGTCCCAACGGGCTGCAGTTTATAGCACAATCTCCCCCCAATCTCTCCCACTGGCCCGTCCCACCCCTGCATGGCGCCCCCTACCCCCCGCGGCTCAGCACTGCGGTCTGGACCCAGGCTCACAGGCATTATCATCCACTTTGCATTTGTCCTCTGCTCGGCTCTGGTACGAGGGGAAACGAAGGCGAGACGCAGCAGGGCAGGTGAAAACATCGATTTTTCATGCAGCGAGTGGTCGATTTTGAGATTATTGTCTAGTTGTGTCCCTCAATTGAACCTCTACAGTGTTTAATTTAAGACGCTTTGACGACTTGTGCCTTGATTTTCTCAGGAAATCACTAAATTCTTACTTTATAGCATCCTTGGCACTATTGTACAGCTTTCTACTTCCTAAACAACGCTATGTCTTCCAAATATCACCATCATTCAGCCTCTAGAGCATTACATGAAAAACTTTAGTGCCTGTTGCCTCAAAATTGCACAGCACTTCCACTTTAGGAGCTCCTGCAGACTCCAAACTTTCTATTCTTGGACTAACACACCGTGCCGCAGTCAATTGCTAAATTTACCATAGTGTCACCTGCAGTGTCTCGCAGAAAACCCCAAATTACTATACAAGTAATCCAGGACCCCCACTGTAAATACTAATTATAGTCATTATCAAGCAAAATACATTTAAAAGCTGGTTTGTTTATATGCATTTTTACTATACCATGTGGTTAATTTAGAATTATAGCAAATGCAATCTGTACTTTTCTTTTTTGTAATTTGAAATGATCTTGGAACCTCCAGCTCAGTGCTCGCGACCCCCTGAAGCATCCTGACCCCCACTTTAGGAACCACTGACCTACACCACGAATCAGGGGACCTCGATCCGGACCCAAACCTTGTATCCGACCTTTGGACTTGACCAAGTAAATCCCCCCAGTCTAACCGCTGTATATTCTCTCTTTCTCTCTCTCTGGAGCAAAGCAGTAACTACAGCCCAGATTAACAGAAAGGACAGCTGCTTGACACTTTTTATTTAGCTCAGATCTGCCCAGAAATGACTTATGTGCGGTTCTCTAAAGTTTTAAACCAAGAGAACCCTAATTATTGAATTAAACATTGGCGTGCGATTTTATGCATGCGCAAATAGTAGCCCTGTTTTTCCCTATTGTTCAAGAAGAGGAAGGCTACAATAAACCAGGACTAAACTATGTCTAAACCAGGTCTAAACAGGAGATAATGGTCTGCACAGAATATATTGGCATTGGGGCTTTTTAGGAACCAAAATGTATGTTTTTGGAATAAAAATAATTATCTGGATATAACTAACTAACACTATTTTCAAAACACAGCTTGATGAAAACGTAGTATTAAAAAAATTACAAAAATTTGGAATATTTGACCTTATTTTGAGTCATTTTAATTTGTATTTTTGCACTTAAAATTATACAAAGTGTACAATTCCAAGTAAATTCAGATTTATTGTATTATCTACTTTTAGGTGCAATGTGATATTTTCTCATTCGTTAAGTGTATTCCATTGGCAGATAATCTTACTTAAGAAAATGTGATTTATTTTTAGATTACTTTACAGTGTAATTCTTTACCCCAGACCTAGATGCAGTATTTCAATTATTAAAAAAAAACAATGATAGTGGTGGATATTTGATTGTTTTGGTAAAAATGGAAAAGCAGTCTCCGATACAACTCTCAATAACATGGATATATACGGTTTCTCGCACAGGACGAGTTGACAAGCCTCATCTCTGGTGCATTTCATGGGGAGACAGTCACTTTGCATGTGTCCTCTGTGCTTCATGTTGACGAGGGGAAAGAGCGAGGGATGGAGAGAGAGAGAGATGAAGAGAAGATGTGAAAAGTATGAAAATATGTCGGGTCAACAGTGCGTGTGCGTTTGGAGGTGGGCGCGAAGGAGATGGACTGTCAGCTCTCCTCATAATGACTCCCACAGAGGAGGAAGACTCTCCTCCTCTCACTCTTCCTCCTCCTCCTCCTCCTCCTCCTCCTCATCGCTCCTCCACTATGAATGTATTTAATTTGAGGAGGTTTGGTCTCGTCTAAGATAAAATAAAACCTCGTATTGCCTTTGGAACAAGCACTTTTTTTAAACTCCATTTTTTTTCTGTATCGTTTCACTAGTCCAAACCGTCTTAAATTCAACATAAAGTGCCATAATCTAAGTCATTTTAAGTAAATAATCTAATTTAAGATGGGCACTTCCTGTGTATGTATAAATTCAGCAGCAGTGTGATTACAAATACTAAACAATAACAAATATGGGTTGAAATAAATATCTTTTAAGGCAACTATTGCAATTATTCCTTTGAACAAGCCAGTTTCTAACCAATAAAATCCATGTTTTTATTCTTAGTCCACCTTTAGATTTACCTTTAAAGAGACCTTTAAAAACCATTTCAAAATGAATTGATTTGAAGACAACCAGTAGCTATAGGACAATCACTCAATTACAATGAAATGTCATTTAAAATTGTTTTTTTTCATCATTTTGAACATAAATCCATCCATTTCAATAAATGAAACAATTCACCTGACTGTGTTTGTAACAGAAAGTAGACTACACCACAAAAAGCAAGAATTCTGCCAGTGGGGAAAGTTGTTTACTCTTATTATTATTTTTATTATTATGGAAAATAATATCTAATTACACTCAAAATGATATAAAAACAATGTTCATTTACTTCGAATAATGTATTTTTGTAATATAAGTGTAAAATCTTACCTCACAGGCAAATTTCTTGAAAGAAAATGTCACTTATTCCTAGATTTCTTTTTACAGTGTACTACTATAGTATTTTGAGGAGATGTTCGACATTTCCTGTAGCATAAATGTGTGCACTATTGGGGGCCCCCTGGTGCTCTCGGGGGCCCTAAGCAGCTGCATAGTCTGCTTATTAGGCTGGGCTGGCCCTGGTTCCGTTGGGCAATGGTCCTTTTAGTTCATTATCCTCACATTTCTCACCATTATCATTGGCACACACTATTGCTGTGGCGAAACTGAAACCAACCCACCTCCTCTCACTCTTCCTCTCTCTCTCTCTCTCTCTCTCTCTCTCTCCTCCTCATCACTCCTCTCCTCCTCCACTCCATCCCTCGTTCCCAGAGACGGAGGCAGAAGCTGTCAACGTGAGTGTCCCCAAACACAGAGTCCCTCCTTCACTCAAACCAGCAGCCAGCAGTGCGATAAACAACGGGAGACTGGGAGACTTTATAGACAACTGCACCGCGGAGATCCTGACAGACTTTTGGGGGGTTTTCAGAATAATTTTTGGACAATTAGTCGCAGTGCAATGCAAATTTTGTCACTTGAATGTTGTGAGATTCTTTGTAGATGTAGACAGATGCTATAAAGGAGGATATGGAGTGGTGTATATGTGGAAATGCACAGATGTTTGCAATTGAATGTTGGCAAAGATGTAAAAAGTGGGTCTGTACCTTTACCTGCTACATACAGTACATAGCCCACATAAAAATACTAAGCAATTCAAAGTATTACATATATAGGCTACAACAATTTAACTTTCAGATTGAACATTCATCATCATTGGATGGTGAAATCGCAGTCCAACACAAGCATGAAACTAGATTGACGTCGTCGTAGGAGAAGTTTGTGACCAAATTAAGCTGATTTAAATGACTTTTCCCGCAGGTGGTGGGAGGCACAGCATGTGGCAGAAATGGAAATAAATCCGATAGAAATGTTGGAGAGAGTTTGGCTGGATTTTATTTCGAGGGGGGGAAAACGAGGACAGTGGCTCTAAAATAGTCTGGTATTTCTGCACTCATGGGGGAGACGGACTGTCCACTTTTGGGGAAGTATGGCATAATTCAGTGTATTATATCGCTACAACCTGCGCTGGACAGAAAAAAAACATGGATGTACTGTACGGAGATGGGAAAACGTGTGAATAGTTCTGTATTATTGCAAGGAACGGCTGGGATTTTTGGCTTTTTATTGGAGCTGAATCTCTGGAATCAGTTCTCACCTCACAGCAAGAAGGTCTCCAGTTTATTAGCGATATTTCAACAGTGCCACAAGAAAACTGGCTACAACTGCCAAGACTCTTTCACTTCACAATATGAATCAGTACTTTGTATTATAACTTGAAATACAATGTAGAATAGTGTTTCGCAACGACTTTATTCATTCAGTTTTGCATTTTTGCAGTTGTTTTTCTGGTTTAGACCCAGTTTGGACATAATTTGCTCCAATAGAGGCGTATTTTAGACCCAGTTTGGTCCTGATTTGATCCAGATCTAGGTCTGGTGGTACTGGGAAGAGCAGATATTTTATGAGGTAGCACTTAGTGTTAAACCACTGACAGAAAATACCCCTAGTTCTAAAAATGTAGTTGAATGTAGTACATGATGCCTTGGTTGGTTAAGGATATTCCCTTTAAGTTTGAGTCATTTGGACTTGTCAAGTCAAAAAAAAAGTATTTCTGCACTTAAAATGAGGAAATATATTGAGTAAATATTGTTTTTCAAAAATACAGATTTTCTTATAACTTACTAACTCCAAACAAGAGCAAATATACTTATTTCAAGAAAACATATGTACTCATTTCTGATTGTTTTTTGCAGTGTTCTTCCTGTTATTGATGAGGTTATGACGTGGACAAAAGGGGATATTGTAATACTGTTCAAAAGTAGCATATGTGGCATTTTGGACTATTACAGTGACAACCCGTGGCATCTTATCCTTGACTTATCTCAGGATTCCTGCCTGTACTGGTTCAGATTACTTTATGTACACAGGTCGTGCACATCATGTATAACAATCCAGTGAGGGTTTTTGGGTCACCTCAAAAGGGATCAAACGTAGCATATATGACATTTTGGATGATTTCCGCGATAGTTGTATGTGTTTTTTGTTTTACCTCAGAAGAAGTGAGTAGAATGCCTTCTTAAACGTAGCATGTGTAGCGTTTTGGATGATTTCGGTGACAGATGTTGGCATTTTATCCTCTACTTTTCTCAGGATCCCAACAGTAAAATGAGCACCTGTTGTAAACACGATGTAGAATAACGTAGCCATATTAAGTATGAATAGGCTAAGATGTTTTTCTACTTTTAGCACCAAGAGAGGAGGGACTTAGAAGTTACTCCTCCTTCTGGTTTACTCTTAAGAGACCCACGAGTGTGCTCACGTCGTTATTAAGCTGATGACAATCTTTGGACTAAGATCGAAAGGTCCTACACTTCAACTACAGCGTACAGATGAAGACTGAAGAATTTTTGATGTAGAATAATAATCCAGTGATTCATTGGTGTCACCTCAAAAGGGATTATCGTTATCCCTTTCCAACAGTAGCGCAGTAGTATATGGCATTTTAGATGAAGATTACAATGACAAATGTTGGCACTTTGTCCTCCACTTTCCTCAGGATTCCCACACTAACATTGGTTCCGATTATGTACACAGGTAGTGGACATGATGTGAAATAATAATCCAGTAAGAATTCTGTTTCACCTCAAATGGGGTCCCTTTTCAAATATAGCATATATGGCTTTTTGGATTATCTGGTAATTTCAGTGATAATTGTTGGCATTCTATCCTCGACTTTTCTCACGATGGCTTCAGATTAAGTACAATATGGTGATGAGACATAGTAATCCAGGGAGAATTTAGTTTCACCTTTTTAGAATCCCAGCACACAGTATATGGCTCTCTGGATCACCGAGTCTAAAGCATGCGGCACATTTCAGAGCGTCTTTCACACTACCACATGACTCCCTTTCTCCACCTTTCGCGCTCTGTCCTGAACTCGCAGACGTCTTTTTTGTCCCCTACAGTGCGGCGTCGCGGTGGGGATTAGAGGCTGCCGATATTTAGTGCGTGCTCAGGAGAACTCTGGGGCTAATGGATGAACAGCTCCCAGTCCGAACGCTGACTCTGCTCTGACGGGACAAAACTACCTCTCCTTCAACCCCCCCCTTCTCTCCCCCCCCCCCTCTCTCCTCCCCGTGAACTTCTCGGGAACATATTTAACATCGTTTTGCCGAGGCCAAGCAAAAAAGGAGACAGTGGTTAAGCATTTGTTCCAGCGCTGCGGATGTCTGTAGGGATCCGACTGCCTTAGGATTTCTAGACTTGATTATGAAAGGTCCTGTGGTGGTAAATTTAGTTAAGTGCTGTACTTAACTAGGGTTTTTGAGGATCTGTACTTTGCTTGAGTAGTATTTTTGTTGATGACTTGTTACTTTTACTCCACTACGTTTGACAAACAAATATAATACTTTCTACTCCACTACATTTGTCAAAAAAGCGCTTGTTCTTACTTTGTTGTGCTGTGGCTTTTTTCTCTGATTTAATATTATCACGTCCACTCCAGAACAGAAGGTGGCGCTGTGTAGATGTATAATTCAATAAGATAATACTTTATTGATCTCACAATGGAGAAACTCACTTGTTACAACAGCTCCTAAGACAGGATCACACAGGGGGGTGCAAAAAGTCAGGAAATGTGCCATCAAAGAAGAAAATAAGTTTGTAAAACAGGTAGTAGTAAAAATAATAATAAAAATAAAAAAGAGAGTAATGTCTCTTAGCATCTCTCTCTAAATAAACTATACAAGCATCTCTTATGCACTCTAAATAAGATAAAAAATAAACTCTCGGTCGATGCCACTAACTATACAATGGTTTGTCCCCAAAGATAAACGATAAGATAAACCTTTATTGTCTCCAGACAGGAGGACTTCTTTTTGGACACCAAGGGCATCAATACAACACATTACTACCAGAGCTTACATCTCACATTATCGACATCATCATTAAACAAACCAAGAGCGGCACATCACATGGAAAAAGGGAGAAGTTATTGCACAGTTACATCAATTACAACACAAGGAAGCAAGATTATAAGGCCTTGAAGTGCAGCAACTATTGCACCTCGCCCTCGGCCCTGGACTTAGTAAGGTGCAGTTTCTGTTGCACGTTCCCTATTTGGCCTGAATAAAGTGCAGTTCATATTGCACACTTCTCAAATGACCTTAACATGTAACTACATAGCCTTCCTTTGCTTATACCACTATCATTGAGACTGATAGAGGAATGAAGGAGTTCTTTTACCTGTTTCTTTTACACTGTGGCACTCTGTACTTCTTGCCTGATTACTCATTTTGTATCATGCTTTTTCTTACGTGCAAAAATACTTGTTCCACTGGCAGGTAATAGCACTTACCTGCTCAAATCAATGGCAAAAATACATATTTCAAGAAAACCTTTATAATTTTTTGTTTATTTTCTGCCATGCACAACTTTCCTATCATCTTAATGACCTAGTTCTGGGCTATAACTAAAATGCTTACCTTCCTTTTAATGACATACGTTCACATTTTTCCCACATACACTGCAAAAAGTATCTAGATTAGTTCAAATCACTCAATCTCTCTCTCTCTCAATGCATGACTCTTTTGCCGTGTAGTGTATTTAATTGGTAATATTTTCAGCTTCATGGGCTTATTATATAAGTAAGAAAATGGACTTTTTCTCCACATATAACTCCCTGATTGAAGGCCTAGATCTCGCACATCTCTCGCGTCCAGCCCTTTCCCGTGTGTTTGGCAGCAGTCCGTGGCGCTGTATCTTTACACCCATCTCCAGGTAATAAACTGGGCCTGACTTCTGCCCGCGGCCTCCTCGTTCTGCGGCGGCCGATAACGACGAGCGCGAGGCAGATCGTCCCCAAAGATACGGACAATAACGCCGCGCACCGCGTTACACGGTGTCTTAATGCAGATAAGGCCGGACACGTGAGGTGTGTAAAGAGGGGTTCAGGAAGACGAGCTGCCTGTCAATGTGGAGACTGGCATATGTACCGTGAGATCGTTTGAGTGTGAAGACGGGAAAGCATTTATAAAGACAAAAATCCGGTTCAGGTGATTGGAAGTTAGGGACGCGCCGATCCGGTATCGGCGTCAGATCCTGGAGAAAAAACATTACCGATGCTGAACTAACCTGGTCTTTCCATAACCTCGTACTCATTTCGTACAGAGGGTCTAACGCTGAACCAATAGACAGGAGCAAGAAAAAGGTTAACGCCCCCTTTTAGGTGAAACCAGAGGCTGCGTCCATTGAGATGAATGGGGAAACATCGACGGAGATCTTCACATAAAAATAAACAACATTTTATGTGTTTTATATATTGGTCTGATATAAGAGGTAAGCAAATGAAAATATTTTTTGCTGTAGAAGTTTCACAGAACGCAACCTATAGAGGGGAGCAACGAAAAGGTTAACGCCCCCTTTTAGGTGTTACCAGAGGCTGCGTCCATTGAGATGAATAGGGAAACATCGACTGAGATCTTCACATTTACGTCTGAAAAACAACATTTTATGCATTTTATATCTTTGTCTAATATAAAAGAAAAGCAAATGAAGAGATTTTTTGCCGTAGAAGATTCACAGAGGACAGTTAATGTTTTAAAGTGGGCTAAAGTTAGCAGGAAGTTAGCATGTTCGGACTTCAATATAAAGTGTTCAGCCGTTCATAGTGACTTAATTTGATCAAATCCCAGATCAAATTCAAATGCCCATATAACGGAGTCATTTTGCACCTTCTTATATTTCAACATTGCTTCGTTTTTGACCTATGAACGGCTAAACACTTTATATTGAAGTT
>OMNZ01091157.1:0-11517 GCA_900303255.1 Lesueurigobius sanzi | reverse complement strand
AAGACAAAATAACAGTGTTTGGCCCTGCAGATCTGGCTGGACACAGCTATGGGGCTCGTCAGTCTGGCATCTAGCTCAGGGGTGTCAAACTCATTTTGGGTCGAGGGCCGAAAGTCACGTACGATGACAGGTCGGGCCGCATGGTATTGTAAACAGGAAAATACTATCGACAAAACATGTTTTCAATAAATGATTAATAATAATGAGCACTGTAATAATTGATGACATTTGATTGACATTTTAAAATTGTTCTGGGCCCTACAGGACCACAGCCTAATAAATAACTAATGGCTGACCCTTGTATTGCAGCCTGTGTCACCAGGAAATTTTGAATCACACAGATGTAATTTAGTGTAATCTGGTGTATTTTAGATTACCATATTCTATTTTAATCAGCCTTTTTACACAATGATAAAAATTAGAACAAAAAGCTCATTATTATTACTTTACTCTTAAAATACCAACACTCAATTTTAAAGCTGGCAATACTTTATTAAAAAAAAAATATATATCTATTTGCTTATTTAAGCAAAACTTTTAGCCAAACGACTAAGGGTTCCCACTCTATACTTTCTCAGGTAATTTCCTAGATTTTCCATGACATTTAAAATTGCCGAAATACTGTACATAAAAACACATGTTCGCGGTCCTCTCTGCCCTCCTCACTCACCAGCGCCCCCTGTGGATGAGATCTAATATGGCGAAAGCCTGTAGCTTTTTGGTCGGAAGAGATTCGAGCTTAGACATGGAAAGTATGTTTTCTTGGGAACATGGTAAAATTGGGGGTTCGGGGTCCTCCTCTGGGAAAATTTTGAAATAGAAGATAATTTCTTGTGTGGTCTAGAGCAGAATGAGCTCATCTTTCTTTAGTCTGGTGTGGTGGGCAAAGTGTCACTGACAGCAGAAAAGCAAAGGGAGGAGGAATATTTTTCAAGTTTTGTTGCCATTTTCCATGTGTTTTCCATGACTAGAAAAAAGCAGGTGATTTTCCAGGTAGAGTGGGAACCCTGTTTATCGATTAATTGTAAAAAAAAAAAAAATAATCGTCTGACTGTTTGTTTCAGCCCTAATTGAATGTACTGCAAAAACCAATCAATAGAACGACCTTAATCTTGATTACACATCACTCCTTTAATTGTAAAATGCATACAAGTGGTCATGGCCAAAACCTTTAATTTGTACAGGCAATCTCTAATATAACAGAGTACAGTATTTACATGGTAGTCGTAGAAAGAGGGTTGAAGCTGCCACGTTTTTCATTTACAGGTTATTGTTTTTCTCGTTAGGTTTTTTCCATAACAAACCCTTGGCAGATATATATATCAAAGTATTTACATTTTGTGCTTTTTGAAACTGGCAAGACGTCCCACGCATTCAGTCCATTCATGCGGCTCACAATATGTACATCAAGTTTAAAAATAAGCTACGACAACGATATCGGTCGCACGGAGCGTTACGACCGCGGAGTAACGCAGAGGGAGACGTTTTAGTCCTAGTCTGGGGCAGCTCTAGTGTGGTAACAGCTCATACATTTACAATACAATTCAAAAGAACAGTACTTTGTTAGCCATGATTTTCAAAGTCCCCAAACCGGGACTGAAATAAATACAGACTGAACCAGGACTCGAACAGGATTTCATAATTTGGCAAAACCAGGACGATCCAGGCCTGAACCAGAATGAGAAGCGGTTGTTGTGTGGTCATAATGTTTTGGCTGATAGATATTTTTCAGTAAATAGGCGAAAGTATAAAGTGAAAGGACCTCTCTGAGACCTATTTAGGTGAAGGATTCATTGCAAGAGTTAATTAAAAGCTTCATTTAGAGAAAAGAGTCTGCGAGGTCGGCTCATGCATATACCGTAATGTCCGGGGTATGAGCCGCTACTTTTTTCACACACCTTGAACTCTGCGGCCTACTCAACGGTGCGGCTTCATAGATTTTTAGTTGCGCACTTTTTTCATTTGGTTTGGAAGTGACCGACACAGAATCAGCGCCTGGCAGTTGCATGCATCTTCCACTTGTGCCATTCACGGAGAGCTGCTGCTTCTTCAGTCTGTCCTCATCATTAAATAGTCTCTTTCAGCCGCCTTTATGCACTCCCTGCTCCGCTCTGGAAGGTGCTGGGACCATCAGGACTTTTTAAAACGGGAGGAACATCGGCGTCGGGGGGGAACATAGGAACGCACGTCATATTACAACGTGAACAGATGCGGCTTATAGAGCTTTGGGATGTGACGTCACGTAATGGGGCGTGGCCTGCAGATTGTGTTGATGTGTATGTGGTTGAGGCGCCATCTTACCGGTCCAAACAACAAACTGCTAACTGTAGAACTAAGGGAAGCTAGATGGACAAATCACTATCGAAAGAAAGAAGATGGTTTGAGAGAGGAGTCAAAGAGGCCATATTTGTTAAAAAAGAAAATCCAGCTATGAATCGCAATGGAGGACTCCGTCACAAGTTGGACCCAATCTATGACAACTTACTAAGACAGAAACCTATTGACAATAACAACCCGAGTGAAACCATCTCCACTGTCATGCTAATGACCCTGGACTACTGGGAGCAGCAGGACCATAGGGGAGTGTCAACAGACTTAGGAGTTAGCCCAGGGTGAGACAATAGACAGATAATGAGCCATATTAATGTATGAATAGGCTAAGATGTTCTCCTACATTTAGCACCCTCCTCCTGGTTTACTCTTAGAGACCCACAGCATGCTCAAATCTTTAGTAGCTGTTGACAATCTTTGGACTAAGATCGAAACGTCCTACACTTCAACTCCAGAGTACAGATGAAGACTGAAGAATCTTTGCCTACGATGGACGACTCCTGTACGACTGAGAACCTACACAAAATTCAGGATAGTTCGGGCCTGTTGTGTAGTTGACTGCCATGTTAGAACACATGATCTACCAGGGAATAATATTGAAAATGGGCTGTGTTTTCATTGTTTTGTGGTTCTGAAAAATGGTGGCAAAATTCCCATGATGCATTGCACTGTGATGTCACTTCCAAAGCTCTATAGACAGGTGCGGCCTATATACGCCTGGCTTCCTCCATGTATTACCTACATGAAGACAGTCTGGGAGTCCGCGGTCGGGGCAGCAGTTCGAATCGAGACTCGAGGCGGGACCATAGCGTGTATAAGAAAGATGGCGATATAATTGGCTAGCTCTCCTCGAAGCATGCTAGCATACGGGGGCTGACTCCGGAAGCTCCCATTGACTTCCATCTAAACTTTTTGGTCCCTCTTCAACACATTATTGGAAATAGTCTTGTTAATATGGCCCTCAAGCGCTCGTCTTCCACACACTACACTGCCCGGTTCTTTGTCTTAATATTTTCAACATTGAAAGAGACTCGCACATATCTAAACATGGCTTTGGCCGCGTAAATGCAACATGGCGGCGGTTCAAATGCTAGCATGAATTGGCTTCGTTAGCCCGCGCTGAACGCTATGGGGAAAGCTGCGCAGGCTCCGTCCATCTATTTTGCGGTCTATGGGCGGGACTAACGAGCCCAGAGGAAACCAATCAGAGAAACACAGATGTGACGTAAACGCACAGCTCCAGGCAGCGGAGACGTCTTTCTTAACCTCTTAAGCCCTGCTGTGTATACTCATACTCTGGAAGGCTTTAACAGCTTGTAAAATGTCTAAAATGTTCATATTGCTCTCAAATGATATGAATGTCTGTGGGGATTCTGTAGATGTGAACATTTTCAAGAAAATCATAATGGGCCTGAGTAACTGAGGTTGAAAGACAGAAAATATGAATTCCGCCTAAAAAAAACCACATTACAGCAGGTCAGCAGCTTGTTTACTTTGTAAAGAAGCAAATAAACATCATAAATAGTAACTACAGCTAATTATTGACTTTTTACCAACTGTTTATCTGTAACAATAAATAAGTGAAAAGTTATTGAAGTTTTGATTTAAAATAGTCTAGGCGGAATCCCATTATAATAAATAGGGCATAATTTGGCACCTTTTGGCCCAAAAAATTCAAATTTGTAATTTGTAATTAAAAATTTTGGATCCTATTTATATATTTGGTCATAAAATACAGTTTTTCCAAGAAAAAAAAAAATACACTTTTTTAAAAATGGGGACTCTAGGGCTTAAGAGGTTAAACAGGAAATCCTCTGTTTTTTTGGTTTTAAGAACAATTCCAGCTCATTTAAAATAGAAGATGGGAAGGTGGTAAAACTTCGCTCCGTTGTTGATTGTTGTGTTTCGAGATTGAATATGACATATCGTGATTGGTCCATCCAGATTTGACCGTGGATTTAGAGCGGACTCCCAGACTGTCTTCCCAGGTCTGTAATACATGGAGGGAGCCTTTTTTCTCTTTTTAAATCTGCTTGGTGCGGCTTATACTCCGGTGCGCTCAATGTGCCAGAAATTACGGTACATCTTTTGTTTTATTTCCACTGGCTCCTCCCAGAACATAAATGACCATATATGGATTACAGCGTCTTGTTGGTGGCTTTACACACTTTGCCACGTGGCCCAAACATTATTATTAACAGTATTTATGAACGGATAATGGGAGTGGAGTGGGAAACACGCCGGCCACTTCCTTCCTGGTGAATTCGGACGCGCAACTCGACAAAACGTCAGCGAATAAACGTCGTAAAGTCTGAGTTTGGTCTTTTTTTTACTTTGACATCGAGAAACTAAGACGTTAAGGGACAGAAGGAGACAGAAAGCTGGAACTCGACCCCTGCATGAAAAACAGGATCCACGTTTCCGCCTTAAACAAAGGAACACCTCCTTTAGAACGCATCATAAAGTGCTTGTGACGAAACAGAAAATCAATGCCGTCGTCGGTTCTTTGTGGCTGAACCTTTTCTGTAACAGGACATTTGTTTTTGTACCGTTTTTGTTACATTGTCCCCCAAAAGATCCAGCCGTTTTCAACCGCGAATACTTCAAAGTTTTCAAGACAGACAGGAATCAATAAATCCTTAATACCAACAAATAAATAAGACATAATAAGTTTAAAATATCGAAGTTCAGTCCTTTGAAGTTTCACGTGGTAGAAAAAAAAAAAGGTCTTTGTACATCCGTGTCCAATGCACTTTTCCCAGCGCATTTTCAAAGTCTAGTCGATAATCTTTGGTTGTAGAGTTTGAAGCGATGATGGAACAGATGAGGAGGAGGAGGAGAAAGTGCTTGATTTGCTACAGGGAGAACCAGTCGCTTTATTGTGATGTCATCAGTCTGTGCGGAGAGACTGGTCGCAGGAGGAGGAGGAGGATGGTGAAGGGCGGGTGCAGGCGTGGTCCCTCGGGTGGCTGGAGGATGTGGGTGCTACTCGTACAGGGTGACGGTGCAGTAGCAGAGCGCAGAGATCCTGCGGTCCACACTGGCTTTATCTGGAACACACCGTGAGGTCAATGATTAGGCAAAAGTCACAAGACAACAGTGAGCACCCAGAGCCCGGAGTCAAACCCTTTGCTCCATCATCTTTCATTTCGAGTCGTTGTTACTCACATTTGACCACGTTGTCGACGTCCGTCGGGTCCTGCAGGATTTTGGACAGTCCGTCCAGTAACATGGAGGCTTTACTGTAGCGATAGGCGATGTCTTCCGTCTGTTTGAACATCTCGTCCAGAGCAGCAGACTGCACCTGAGGAGGACAACCATCAGAACCACAGAGCCACCACTGAGGGAGGAGCTTCAGAACAGGCCTCACCATCTCCACGGCGTGATTGTAGATCAGCTTCTCCGCCGTGACGCTGTTGATCTCATCCACGAACCTCTGTTTGTCCGAGAAGAAGTGGTTGAGTTTGTCTGTGAGGCGGCGGCACAGAGAGATGCAGTTTTTGTAGCGCTCGTTCAGGCTCTTCACGACTGAGAAAATACAACACAACAGACAGAACACGTTAGAAAAGCACACAGTGATAACAGAGGCACAGTGGGAATCAACTTAGCTCCTGCTTCAACAAACTGTCAGAAGCCACCGGGCTAAGGGCGGACAAAGGGAGCCGTGTATGTCATTCTCACATGACGGCTACAGCTGGCTCCAAGCCGCCTAACGAGAAGCGTTCACACACAGCTGGGTCAAAAGCCGTGAGGGCGGAGAGTGGGCGGGGTTTGCATAAAAGGCAAGTTAATTATGAAAACAGAGATCCAGCGGAACTTTCGAAAAGATAGATGAAGTGGAACTTATTGCGCTGTTGTATGATGAGGAGGACGCAGCACGTGTTTACTTAGCAAAAGGAAGTAGGCCTAACCTGGTAAGTGGCAATGCATTGTGGAACATGTAGTTCAATGTTACTGCTACACATTACAGCACACTCAGTTCAAATGTATAATTTAGAGGCAATATTTCATCTGGCAAACTGAATACGAACGTTTGCTCTGATATAAATGTACGATCTGTGGAGGGAGTGAACAAACAGGGATTAGTTTTGATGGATTTGATGATGAATGGACGTGATATGTGCAGCTTTGTCGGCCCCTAGTGTGCAATCTGTAGATTTGTTTAAAGGCCTCGTGTTTGTGTTTGTAAAGAAAAAAAAGAAAAAAACAACTCGCTCCGGGGCGTGTGCCAGACCTTTGAGATTCCATTGGTGCAGAATCACTGATGTAGGCAACACTGTTGGGGCAAACTGAGACGGAGAATTCAAACTCACATGTCGTTGTCGTCGTTCAAACTAAAGAGGGAGCGACACTGACGGTTTTTAGCACTAAATTAAGATTTCTACTAATATGCACTGCCATGTCAAAATAGGACAAGGACCTGTAGCCAGCTCTATGAGACACCAACTTTAACCGACTCTCAGCTTAAAAAAGTTGATTTGGGGTTTAGTGCCTCTTTAAACACTTTAGCCACTCTCAAGAGGCTGATTAGCCAATCACCGCGCGCATTCACATGCGGGTGCACACCGCACTGGTCCATATGTCCAGGTTGGACCCGTGGATTCTTCACATTCATACAATGGGGCTACCTAAAGGCAGGGCGCAGGTCGTGTGGCTCAGTATGTGTGAATTAGGCTCTCATTGGTGTTTGCACTCATTTGTGTCCTCATTTATTGTGTCTAGTTTTAGTTTGTACCTTGTTTGACAGCGGTGGACGGGTTGAGTTTGGCCGATTTGATCTGAGCTTTGGCCAAATGCAGCGACGACGCCAAGAGCTGAGCGGACTTCATGTACAGGACCAGCTGCTCCACCTGCCTGTAGGGGGCAGCACACGCTCGTTACAGAGTTAGATTAGATTAGAACACTGCTCCAAATAAACAGGAGGCCGTGGAACCATTCATGATGAAGATTATAGTCTATGTTCTGAGCGTGTGTGGTCTTACCCCCACTCTTTGCTGAGCTGGCTGATCTGATCCACCACCACGCTCTCCTGAGGGGGGTACAGCGAGGCCGCGGACACCCCTAGCTCCGCCCCTCCGGCTCGCACCGCCGCCATCTCCAACACGCAGTCGGTGAAGGACAGCATCATGCGCAGGTGCAGCAGCGTGTCCGTGTGCTCGCGCTGAGGGCAGACAGGTTTAAGAGGCATTTAGTTTGGGACACGTCCAGGGTTAGAGCTGGGTTGGGTTCATTTGGACTCAGATGTGTCTAGAAGTTTTAGAAGCTGAGCAAGAAATTAAGCAAAACACTCTAAAGGTTTTGTAGCCTGCAAAAACATTTAATTTAACCTCTTCTGCCAAATCAACAGGCGATCGACTGAACAATTTTAGAAATCAAGAAGACCAAATTAAAAAAAGACTAAACCAGGACTAAACCCAAGGACTCAATAAGAAATAACCAAGAGAAAACTGAGTCTAAATCAGGTCTAAAATCAGAGAATATCACGGACTGGATCTGGACTAAACCAAGAAGTAAACCGGACTATATGACCCTGTATCTAGCCCCTGCACGACCGTCGTCCTCTCACCTCCATCAGCGTCTCCTCCGGCAGCTCCGGGGCCTCGAAGGTGATGAATCCCTCCAGACTGGGCGGAGACGTCCCGTACGGCACATACCTCAGGCTGCTGGGCCCCGGCTCCGCTGCGGTGGCGCCCCCTGGTGGAGAGGAGCCCAGGGCCATGCCAGAGGGAGGAGAGCCCACCCAGACCCTGCCGCTGGTGGAGCAGAGGGAGCCGCCCGAGCTGTTGGAGCCCACTGAGGAGAGAGGGGAGGAGGTCAGGGTGGAGGCAAACTAATAACAAGAGGGTTTCAAGGGCTTTTCACATCATTTTGGTCATAATTTTAGTCAAAGTGATATGAAATTATACTGAAAACTAAATTGAAAAAGTAATAAATGAGACTAAAACTATGACTAAATGTTTCGTCGACTCATAAAAAACTAAATACAAATGAAAAGAAGGGACTAAAAGTTTGAACGAGCCTCATATCTGTTAAATTCACGGCCAAAGGAACAGCTCTGTGCCGTTTATGTGGAGAAGCTCATGAAGCAGACAATATCAATAAATATGTTTGAATATAATAATATACTGTATAAGTAACATTGACTACATTTATTTCAGATAAATTTACATGGGTTTTTCATAGACTAAAATTAGATTAAACTTCTTGACTAAAAACAAATTACATTTTGGTCAAAAGCCTAAAAGTAAATAAAAACAACAGTATGGTCGTGTGTGGTACCTGAGGTGGTCCGTGGGCGCGTGCCCAGGTGGGAGCAGGTCGGGGGGGTGTTGCTCTTCGGGGGTGAGCCCACAGTGAACATCACCGTCCTGGGACTGGAGCCGGCGTGGACCAGCCCACACCCTGCAGGGGCTGAACCAGGACAGACTCGTTACATGTTGGTCAGAACAAAGGACTTTCAGCCAGAAGAATAATATGGCAGGTTTGTGAATCCCATCATTATCAAATCATGATCAGGGAACACATTTTCTATTTGGAATTTTGTTTCAAAATCTGTTTCTCTCCCACAGACTTGTATTGGCTCAGACTGAAAGACAACTCCAGAACGTGACCGTACGAGTCACAGCTAGGGCTGGGTACCGTTAAACGATACCAGTACAGTATCGAAAAAATAATGAAGGTACTACCGATATCGAAAAATAAACTGGTACCGATAACTGGTACCGAAAAAATATTTATCGTTAGAAAGCAAATTTGTCTTCCTGGTGGGTCTGAGACTGCACTAAAGAAAGGGCTGAGGTGTTTCAGCTCAAATAAATGATAAAAACACTAAAAGAAACAGTATTTTATAGAATAAATGATCATTATTGTTCTGTTTTATTGTTCTACAACAAAACTAAAATCAAGCACGAGAATAAATGACTTGATTTGAGAATATTAGTCTTGTTTAGAGCAGTTTTGACTAGATTAGGCACATTTACTACTGTCATCTACATTATTTGGTTTATTTCATGAGAATTTTTACTGATTCTAAGGTAATCTCACTTGAATTAGGGAAATAAAACTGCCCAAAGACCAATTTTCTTACCCCATTGGTAAATTAATTTAAATAAAAAAGGAAATAAGTAGAAATCTATTGAAGCAAGTCAAAACAAGTGGTTAGAATTAGGTCAAATGAACCCGTTCCCGGTGTGGCGGTGGTTGCCGTGGTTACCTGTGTCCATGGGCCTCTCGGTGTTGAGGCTGTCGGTGCTGCCCTGATAGGCCTGTCCTCCCAGGGTGATCCTGATTGGCTGATCCGACAGGCGGCCCGTGCTCACCGACCTACAGGACAGAAAACAAACCATCGGTAAAACTCAGGTCTGAATGAACTAGTTCTTGGTGAATAAATCTGTAAAACAAATAAATATTGTTTTTGGGGCTCAATAAATCAGGCTAGGAATGAAATATGGACAAATCCCTCTGAACAAACCTTCAAAATATTGTTTAGTCCAAAACTGTAAAGTTTGGAGTCTGTCGGAGCTACTGAAGTGGAAATGTTGCTGCCACAAAAATGCATTTGGAGAAAATAGTTCTGTGGAGAAACGATGAATGAGGGCAATAACTGGCCCAAAAACCGGAAAATACAAAGGAAAAATGAGTTTTGCTGCAGGGTCTCCCCTTAAAAGTTAAGTTGTTGCTCATTGAAGTTAGGGCTGGACAATATATCTCCAAGTTATTGTATCACTATTCACAATATTCATTACACAAGAAGCCAAAATGTATTGGAAAAATCTATAAAGTCCTCCATCTAACGGACATCTGACTTCGTTTTAAAATATGCAAAAGTTCTGTTTTACACAATATAGGTTGATTTTCGCCTGGATTTGGCCCTGACTTTGTATTTTTTAATCATAATATAATGTAAAAAAAACATATTGATGCTAAAAACACTATTTTTACTTTAGTTCAAGTCGTAGAAAGTACATAAACAGGCTCGGAAGTGAATGTGCGTTGGAATAAAATAAAGAATTCATCATAAAATTCTCAGCAAAAGTAATGCAGCAATGAAAACACAGCTGGAGTCGTGTTCGAGTAAACTTTCTCTCTATATCTATATTTTTCATGAGACATTTAGGTAAATTTTGTCGCACCAATAGTGAAAAACCCTCACATTAAACAAGTACAGGCTTTAACCACTAGATGGAGCCACACACACCATCTTTTCCTTTATTGGATTTGAGAAATGTCACTTCTGAACTGCTCAGCCCATGCTCAGACTGACTTTAGTCCTGGTTGAGTCCCGGCTCAGACACCCACCTCCCGAAGGTTCGTGTCCCCTCTGGAGCACTGGGGCGCCCCCCGGTGTACGGGCTGCAGTGGTGCACACACATCTCTCTGGACTCGGCCACGGTTTTGGTGGGAGCTGGACTGTCGGCTAAAGCCATGAGGTTACACGACGCCTGGGTCTTTGGGATCTTAAACGGAGCCGAGATGGTCTGGAAAAAAGGGGAGAAAACAGGATTAATGCGAGACAGAAATCTTTATCCAATTTATGGAGTTCTAAAAAAAAGCTTTTGTTTGTAAATGTGCTTTATGAATAGGGCTGGGTACCGTTAAACAATACCAGTACGGTATCGAAAAAATAATGAAGGTACTACCGGTATCGAAAAATAAATTGGTACCGAAAACTGGTACCGAAAAAATATTTATCGTTAGAAAGCAAATTTGTCTTCCTGGTGGATCTGAGACTGCAGTAAAGAAAGGGCTGAGGTGTTTCAGCTCAAATAAATGATAAAAACATTAAAAGAAACAGTATTTTATAGAATAAATGATCATTATTGTTCTGTTTTATGGTTCTACAACAAAACTAAAATCAAGCACGAGGATAAATGACTCAATTTGAGAATATTAGTCTTGTTTAGAGCAGTTTTGACTAGATTAGACTCATTTACTACTGTCATCTAGATTATTTGGTTTATTTCATGACAATTTTTACTGATTCTAAGGTAATCTCACTTGAATTAGGAAAATAAAACTGCCCAAAGACCAATTTTCTGACCCCATTGGTAAATTAATTTAAATAAAAAAGGAACTAAGTAGAAATCTATTGAAGCAAGTCAAAACAAGTGGTTAGAATTAGGTCAAATGAGCCACTAAAACAGCTCAAATTTAGATAAATAAGATGAATTTGGGTCATTTAAGCTT
>OMNZ01091153.1:0-10827 GCA_900303255.1 Lesueurigobius sanzi | reverse complement strand
CCTGGGTCCTGGAGACATACAGGTCCTGGAGAGATGGAAGTTTACAGCCAGTCACCTTCTCAGCAGCATGATGCGCTGCAGTCTGTGTTTGTCCTTAGTGGTGGCTCCAGCGAACCACACGGTGATGGAGGTGAGGATGGACTCGATGGTGGCCCTGCAGAAGTCCACCATCATCTTGGGCGGCCAGTTGAGTTTCCGCAGGAAGTACATCCTCTAAGGGGGAAGCACTTCCATTCAAAAGTCAATATTTTGAGACATCGCATAAGAACCAAATGATTTTCCTTTAGGAGTGATGAGGAGGCAAAATACTCCTGCAATTCAATTTTAAATACTATTAAAAATACTTACTAACTGGGGCCCCAAGGTACTATATCTCGGGCCCTGACTTAATCACCCCATTTTTTATTTCTCATTCATGTCACCTCCCGGGCTCCGTACTACTCCTGTCTCCCATCGCTCAATAAAAAAAAAGCAGATGAAGACAATGCAACATAGTATGTTTTTGAGCTGAGTTTACAACATACTCTGTAGTGACAAAAATACATGTAAAATACAATGACAAAAAGTCAGCTTTAAGCTTTAAGGCATCACTTCAAATGCTTTTCTGTAGTGCGCTTTGGCCCAAACGTGGCTCTGTTTTACAGTTTAATAGTGATCTGTCTGTTGCACTTCTCGTCCCGACAACAAAGTTTACAGAGTGTTTAGTGGAATATTTAAAAAGTATGGTAAGTGTAACAAAGAACATGAAATAAACAGAATAAAGTGACAAACTAAATGAATAGGATGAAGTAAACCCCAAAATCAAAATTCAACCTTACAGTGTTATCAGAGGAAATGGCACAACTTTATTTCTGTTAAAACATTTTTCAGAAATGTCCAATGTCATGCAGAAAATCAATGTGAACAAAGCATATTTGGATCCTTGCCCTTAAGTGATATAACAAATCCAAAAGGTGTGGATATATTAAAAAATATATACAAAAAAAAAAAAAACACCTATAAGGTGAAAGGAACATTTCAACATTAGAACTTTACAACATACAGTCAGTGACCAAGGTGTTGTTTTTTCATCTGTTTAGCAAAGGTTGTCCAAGCTACAGTTACATCATTGATGCAGGAAAACCACAGACCTGGTGATGCTCATGGTCCAGACGTCTCATAGTCTTGTATGAACAATAGACATTTTCAATAGACTGTTTTGTATAAGGCAGTTCTGTCATCAAACTTAATTTCTATAGCACATTTAAAACAACTACAGCTGACGAAAGTGCTGAAAATGTCACCCTGCTAAGATAATTGCCTAACTCACTTTTGGCTGAAATTGAGATTTTTGCCTAATTCAACTCCTATACAGCTCAGTCACCTTGTACTTCCTTTTTCCCAAAAACCTGTGAAAATGAGATGAGCAATTATCTTAGCAGGGTGACGAAATGCTAAATCTAGAAAAGAATAAGAAAGTCCAGTGGTGGATCATTATGGCTTCGGTCCCATTAGCTTTGGACCCTGACAGAAAATAACAAACAGATTGATTTTGAGGAGCTGTAATTCCTGAACTCTTCCACTGAATTAGTTGTGAACACTCTCAGATCAAGAACAAAATATTGGTCACTGTCCTATATATGAACCTGATACAGTCAAAGGTCAACATACATTGAAATACACACACCATTAGGCCAGTATGTCATGGAACCTAATGAAGCAGTTCCGCTCACTGTTCATGCAGAGGTGGACCTTGCAGACCCTGCAGACCACATTTGACCTAATAACTTTGCCCTTGTTGCTGCAGTACTTGCAGGTCTGGCGTTTGGCATGAACAGGAGCGTGGAACAGGGACAGATCAAAGCGCACGGCCTCATGTGGTGTGTGGCTGCAGTGTCCTCGGACAGGCTTAGGCACATCAGCTCTGGTGGTCAGGCCGTTGGCAGGAGAAGATGAGCCGCTTCTGGAGGTGCCGGGCGTCTGGTCACTGGCACCTCTGAACACCTGGATTCTGAAATCTTTCAGAGACTGGCCATTCACTCCATGCGCCTTACAGTCCCGTCTGTAAACAACCCAGGCATTTGTGAGAGTGACATCAATAGCATATGCAAACAGACGCAGGTACCACCTCTTGGACTTCATGGGGGTACGGTAGAGGTGTACCAGCATGTCGCTCTTATCAATGCCCCCCATGTTGGCATTATAACTTCTGATGACAGCTGGACAGCTCACAGGCCCCTTCATCTTGGTCTCACTGCAGTATCTGATGACTGAGGACATAGGCTCCACCCCCAGGTCCGTGGACAGCAGAGTGACAGTGTTGTTGTCCTTCCACCTGACGGCCAGTATACCATCATCACTGGTAATGTAGTCACAAGTACCACGAGGGACAGCCTTTCTCTCCATCTCCTTGATGGACTTAAGCGGTAGTTTTCTGATTCTATTGTCCCTGGCTGTCCCGGTGTACCTGCAGTTCTGGTCTCTGAAGTACTGCACTAGCTCCAGGCTGGTGAAATAGTTGTCAGCAAAGATGGCTGTGGCGGTGGTTGAAGTTATGGTACTGGCCAGGACAGCCACAATCTGGCCGGCGGCACCCAAGACTTTTTGTGCAGGTGTCAGAGGCACATCATGGGCCTCCAGGGTAGTCTTGCCCTGGTATAGTACCATGTCATGAATGAAGCCATCCTCAGAGGCCCTGGCAAACAGCTTAAAACCCCACTTGTCTGGCTTGTTTTTGATGTAGTGCCTCAGGTTACCAGCCGTCTTCCCTTTGTAGGCAATCATCAGCTCATCTACGGACTGTTTAGGGGTCTGTGGCTCACGCCTGAAGACATTAGTGAGCAACCTGAACAGTGGCCGGACTTTGAAAAAACGGTCACTGATGCCAGGGATCTGAGTGTTGTCATTGAAGTGGATGAGCCTACGAAGCAGCCTGAACCTCTTGGATGACATCAGGTTTGCAACTTGAGGGACCCTGGTCTCCATGGCCCAGTAATCTTCAACAGATGGGAGCCGAACAACCCCCATATAGATGAGGATGGCAAGAAAGGTCATTATTTCATGTTTATTGGTGGTGAAAGTGCTGTTAATGTCCCTCTGAGTGGCGTATAAGTTGGTTTGGTATGTGATAAAACTGATGGTTTGAGCATTGAAGTACCTGATAAAGTACTGAAAAGGTGTTTCAATGTAATCAGGGGGAGAGTGCTGGTATTCAGGAAGGGCTGTGTTGTTCAGGTCCATTTTGTGCCAGGTGGTTGGCCTGGCTGCGGACTTACTACTCGGCCTTTGGGCTTGTGGCGCTGGCTGTACATTATAATAATCAGTATCTTCGCTGTCACTGTCCTGGAGCTCCTCCACTGCAGGCTGGAGGCATTTCCTCTTGGCAAAGGAGCCTGTGTCACATGGTCCTGGACTGTCCTGGTAGAGGGTGGGTGGGACAACATCAGGGTCTGCCACATCGTCATCTTCTTCCTCATCATCATCACTTATGGCAGGGTGGGTCGGCATGACAACAGTATCCCTCTTCTTGGCATAAAACAGCCGAGCAGACATTGCCTAAAAATTACACACAATATAACAACTGTTAAAAAAGTCAAACTGAAATCACTAGAATTGACCATTTATAACTTTAATATGTAAATAAATGAGTTAAAACTGTCTCTGAATCACTGTATACTGTTGCAAAAGCTAACGAAGGGCAAGTGAAGCCTAATGACACATCAACTCTCTTTTTGAAACAGTCATGAAAGCTTCAAACATGAACAAATTAAAACAGTAACACAACACTGACATCTTGTGGACAAGCTTAATTTTATTTATTTAGTCGTCTTTGCTCGTGCGAGTTCCTCATCTCTCCTTTTTTTAAATTTTAATTTCACATAATTACAAGTTACCAAAGAACATGCACAATCCTGAAAATGAATTGCCATGTGATGGTTGGATATTTAGCCCTCTATAAAAACTACAATAATGAAAATATAATTACAAATTACAAAACACATACTGCAACACAAAGAAGAAAAAATAATATTGCATCGAGCGACCACATAAACCACATATTACTACAACTGTTGGGTAGGCTTCTTTCTTTCTTATTTATTCATTTTTATTCATTTTGAGTTAACTTTTTCAGTATTTCAGTACTTCGAGAACATTTTCAAACCATTACGCCCAAAACAAAATGTTCTGTCATCCATTTTGTATCGAGGACATTTTACAGGAAAGACTTTTGAAATGAGATACAATCAATGAAATAGTTTGAAGTTTCCTCCTTTAATTGTATTGCTGCTGAAAGGGAAATGAGTGCATCCACATGTTTGATACATTTTAGTCAAAGGTCATTCTAAATCATTCTCCCAGATCATCTTTAACGTCTGGAATGATGAACTTTTGCAAGAGTATCGTAAAATTCACAAATCTTTCCCTTAATTGTGTCAGAAGTTAATAACCCATCTACAATTTCAAAATGTTCCATTCGGTTTGCTTTTATAAGTGACTGGACAATACTCTGTTAGCATATATTTAAAGATATATTTGTTTCAAACTAGTGCTGTCAAGTGATTAAAATATTTAATTATCTCATGAAAGTCATAGTTAACTCGTGATTAATCACAATTAATCGCACACTTTCATCTATTCTAAATTCATTTTAATTCTATAATCAACATGGAAAAGTGGATAGGCTCTGTGCAAATGTTTTTTGATTGAAAACAATGTGTATTGTTATATTTTACACTAACTTGAGCGGAATACTTGATTATTAGCGGAATACTTGATTATTAGCGGAAAACTTGATTATTATTCCGCTAATATTTGCTTCTATGAACTTAAAAGGCTATAAACCTGAACTTCTATGTGCTATCTGTGTTTATTCTCTATATATAAATGGATGTTGAATCCCTGGGCGATTGTGTAAAGAGCAGAGTCAGCAACTTTGGCAAATGCTAACTTAGCACTTTTTGACATGAATTTTCAACGCAACATTACATCGCCCCCCGGTGGCCTAGAAGGACTCGTTTTAAAGCGCAAACCCTGTTGCAAACGCAAAACCACAAGTCTCTACGACATTTACTCGCGGAGATATTTGCCAAAGTGGCGGCGTGGGTGATGCATGGGCGGCGTTAATCGCGTGAACTGGTTTGAGTTAACGCGATAATAGCGCGATAATATTTTTGACAGAACCATTTCAAATATTATACTCACACCTCAGGTCGATAAATGGCCATTGCCCGTTTTCTTTGAAAAGGTCTTTAACTTAGTTATATAGCTACAGTATATATTGTGCATGTGTCCCAGGACATTTCTTTATCACTTGTATCTTTTAATAACGATTTATAAATATGAGGGAACTCAAGGACAGTGGTTCAGGTCAGTGTTTTCCTATTTGTATCCTCTCGTCTCACCCAGACTGATCCTGATTTTTTGTTACTCCAAATGAATTTTGTAAGATATATTCAATAATTTAAAGAAAATTACTCACACAAGCAAGACATCATCTGAAATGGAAAATGAAATCGTGGAAGAATGTTCATTCTAGTTAGGTGTATCCGCTCCATTACTAAGAGGGGAGGGGATTCTTTTTAGGTCCTATTTGACCGAGGGCAGCCCTGTCTGGTTCCTTTGGTTAGAGAGAAAAATCTGAGCAAATGCTCAAATGGTTATGACTGCTGCTTTCGGCCATTTAGACCCATTCCAAAAAATTATTACCCTTTTTAAATTTGTACAACACGTAAAACAAAAGCTCCCCTTAACCCTGTCGTCGCTGAAGACTCTTCGCAGACAGCGCTCTCTGTGTCAGTTCTTGGCTCGGATGAAGCGGTTGATGAAGGAGCCTCCTCCTCCGGTGTGAGTGCTCATGTGAGTTTGAAGTGCAGACTTTTTATCAAAGGTTTTCCTACAGAGTGAACAGCTGAAGGGTTTGGCCCCAGTGTGTGTTCGTTCATGGTTTTCCAGAGCACTCTTCAGGAGGAATGTTTTATCACAGACTGAACAGCTGAATCTCTCTGCGGTCAGACAAATGTCCGGTCGACTGAATCCACTTTGTGTGTTTTCATGTGGGAAACTAGATTCTTTGCCGTGAACTCTTTGTGGGTCTCCTGCGTGTGTCCTCATATGTACTTGCATGTGTTGATTTCGGGAAAAACTTCGCATACAAATTGCACAACTGAATGGTTTTTCTCCAGTATGTATCACTTTATGTTTACTTAGTGTACTTGCATCACTAAAGGTTTTGTTACAGACTGGACAGCTGTAAGGTCTCTCTCCTGTGTGAATCCTAATGTGCACTCGTAAGGAGTGTTTCATGGTGAATGTCTTTTTACAAACTAAACACTGGTGCTGCTCCTCAGCAGATAAACTGTCTCTGTGTTTCCTCATGTGGTATTTGAGATAATTCAGTTGGGGAAATTTTTCCTTACAGACTGAACAACTGTAAGGTTTCTCTCCTGTGTGAAGTCTAGTGTGTCTTTGTAAATCCTGACTAGTCACAAATCTCTTTTTACAAAAAGAACAGCTGTAAGGCTTCTCTTCTTTGTGAATTTTCATGTGTCTATTCAGGTATTGATTTCGGGAAAAGGTTCGCTTACAAACTGTACAGCTGAATGTTTTTTCACCAGTATGTATCATTTTATGTGCCCTAAGTGTAGTTTCACGTGCAAAGGTTTTGTTACAGACTGAGCAGCTGTAAGATCTCTCTGCTCTGTGAATAAGACCATGTTCTTGTAAAGACTGTTTTCTGGGGAATGTCTTTTTACAAACTTCACACTGGTGCTTCTTCACCTCAGCTCCTTCAGCTCCTGATGTGTCCTCATCGTTGACAGAGGCGCTGGGCTCTGGAGCAGACTTGTATTTGGGGAATAGACCTGTACTTTTTGCCGCCGAGCGGCTGGATGGTTCCCAGTCGTCATCATCATCAGTGTCAGACGAGTGCTCCGTCTGTCCCTCAGTCTCTCTCTGTGTTTCCTCTCGGTGCTCAGTTTGTAAGGGCTCCTCTTCTTTCTTCACAACAACAGCGATGATGTCTGGGATAGACCTGAAAAATGATTAAAGGATAGATTTAAAAGTGTCATGTACTTGAGTAAATGTGAGTGTGACATGTTTAAAGGGGCGGAGCCTACACTGGCAGTTGCTCTTCCTCCTGTTTGACGCTCTGTTCCTCTGGCTCCTCTTTAATCTGAACACCTGCAGACAAATGGTTATTAAAGTAAGTTGTTTTGTGATATGGATGTGAAGTATTTTTTATATTTAAAGTTTTTTTTAATTACTTTCCAGTGCAGTCCCCAGGTGGGGCAATGGGCATTTAACACATGCCAAGAGAACTGTGCTAAAAGTAACCTACAACAAGCATGAATACATAACAAAACGCCCCCTTTTAGTCAACTAATCGCTGCTCAGGGCATGTTTTTAGTCGACTAATAAAATCTTTAGTCGGGGACAGCCCTAATACGCTGCCCTTTAATTAAAGGCACTATACCTAATTTTCTAACTACAAACAATGAAAGTGGGAGCAAGTAAATTAAATTGATAGTTGTGGTCCAAAACTTTCCTAGGTTGATCTACAGCGGCTCAGGACCTACCCTCCATCTGATCTATGTCATTTTGTTGCACATTGTATAATGACAAATAAAAGCACTTTACTTTACTTATATGTTGACTATCTATGTGACGACCTTATAATAAAAAAGATATATTAAAAAAGTGTGTGGGCAGCTTTAGGCTGTTCCAGGTCAAATTTGACCCGTATTCATTTCTTTGTGTGTTAAATCAAGGTCAAGGTGGGAGTGGAGGGAAGCTTGAATCTGTACATGTCATGTACCTGTATATCATTTATGGGACAGCTGTGTTTTATGGATTTAACATTATTATGGACATGTTCACTCTAGAACAGAAGGTGGCGCTGTGCAGATGTATAATAACCATACAATGGTTTGTTACTAGTCTGAATATGTGTTGTTTTTCTATTCTTTGGTCATTTCTATCTGCACGAGTTAAACCAGGGTGAACTGAAGCAAGAGGAAAAGACTTCAGAAGTATTGGATATTCATATGTTTCATGTTTTTGAAAAGTCCCAACACCTTTTTTAATTAGAAATGTACTTTTTACTGCAACTACGTAGGTACTATAACGTACCTACGTTATAGTAGGTACATACTTCAGTACTTTAACTTGAGTACATTTTTTATTGGGAAACTTTCACTTTCATTAGACTAATATGTTGCACGAGTACACCGAAGAAAATTCCTAGTCTGTGAAACCTTCATTCTGACCAGTAGTACCTGTACTTTTACTCAAGTAATGAGTAAATGAAATAATACATCACTGCTTATAGCTATTTCTCAGACTTGGTCCCAAAGACACAAAAACATTCAGTCAAAACTTGAGCGGTTCACTTTCACACAGACCATAAAAGCAGAGACTCACCTGCTCTGGGCAGCGTTTGGTCCGAGGACATGTTTACAAACTGTTTTTAGCTTTAGCTCCGAGCTAACTTTCTCCAGGGCTCTTCCGGCTTGGTGTGTGCGCATGCGTCTTCCGCTTGTCACGTGAGGGTCTGGGATGCTACGTTCAGGGGGACTCGGAAACCAGCGCTTTATCCAAAGAGAAGCTCTTCAAATAAAGAGCGAAACGTCCTACACTTCAACTACACAGTACAGATGAAGACTGAAGAATGTTTTCCTACGATGGACAACTCCTGTACGACTGCGAACCTACATTACTAAGTAATTTGTTTTTTCATGTTTTCATGACAGGTGGTCTAATTAATACATTTGTTAAGCGACAGAGGGCTGTACCGGCGCTCGTTATCGCCTCCATCTTGGTGTCGCTGTTTTTCACTTTTTTCTGTGAGTATAAAACATCTGTGAACCTCGGCTCGGAGCACAACCATCTCGACTCTTCAAGAAACTGCTGGAACGGACGGGTTTCAGGGCCTTCTGGACTTTTTAGCGGAGTGTTGTAAAGTTGTGTCTCTCTTCTATCGTTGTTGTGAGCGGTTGCCATGGTGATTGCGGGGAAGGACCGGAGCAGCGGGTCTCGACTACAGCCCAGTCCGGCTAACGAAGCCTCATCTGCGGCTAAGAGTCAGCCCAGCCCTCGAGGCAGAACCAGCACCAGTGGAGCAGAGACCAGGGCCAGTGTGAGTGGCGTAGTGTTCATGTTTGTAACAGGCACCATTGTTGGGGGCAACACTTTCCCCCCATAGTTTATTTATCATTATTACAAGTTTATGTTTCATGTTGCACGAGTACACCGAAGAAAACTCCTGGTCTGTGAAACCTTCATTGATAGTGACAAACTGGCAATACATTCTATTCTGATTCTGAACTCATTACAAAAGTAACTAGTTACAGAAATACATTACTTTTTTCAGTAACTGGGGAATATAATATATTACTTAAACAAAATATATTAGTCATTACAATTTGAGTAACTCAAGTTGCAAGTGCAACTCCTCCTAAATAAGATGCAGCACCAAATCCAGTTGGATACTGGTGAAGAAGAGGCTCGTGAAGCTAACATTAAAAACAATATGGACGATGAGGAAAAGGACATTTTTGACTGCACTTTTGCTCTGTGGCATTATTATCACTATTTTCAGTTCATATTTTGCCTAAAGTAACTCAAAATAGTGTAACTCAGTTTGAAACATTAATATGTACAAACATTAAATCTTTAAAGCTGTAACTAGTAATATAGAATATATTACAATTTGAAAGTTGCCCAACACTACATGTCAATGTGCGGACCATTATAATGATTATCTAAATTACGTCACCGCCACAGGACAAAACTAGCTTAACTAATCCAAGCTAACCCTGAACCTAACCCTAATCCTAACCTTTAGGATAGTGGTGTTTACTAAAGTCGTGTTATTGAGATACATTTAACTAAAAGTCACGAAAATAAAAGTGGAGGTGACGTCACTTCCTGTGGAGCTGTGGAGCTCCACTCCTCCGTTGTCTGCACCCAGACCCTATTGCACAGAATAGAGTTCGGGAATGTGATGTCATATCACAAAGCATTCTGGGATTTGCAGCAGTTTTTTTCCATAATAACCTAATGGAGGTTTTAAAAGGTAAAATATTGGAGTTATAATTCAAATAAAAGCATTCTGACACTAGAGTTAGATTTATTTATCAGCAGTGACTCAGCAGCTAACGGGGCTGTTCCTCGGCTCTTTTCTCTACTTTTATAATATTTCTTGCCAATGTTAGTCTCTGGACAGTGCTTGCTAGCAGCTGCAAACATGGCGGGTTTCAATGGTAACAGTGGATTTTAGTTGCGTTCACGTTATTGAATTCTATTTCAGTTGGAGCAGGTGCCAATACAACTCTATGTGATTCACAAACCTGCCATATTCTTCTTATGGCTGAAAGTCCTTTCCACTGGCCAACATCACACACATGTTTCTGAATATTGTCTCCACTTTTGGACACCTTTATGAGAAAATAATTAGACATTGGTTTATATGTGCTGACAGAGAAGACATTGAACTTTGTTTCATGTGGGCTGGCCCAGGAAGTACAGAGAAGTTATAGCCATAAACCAAGGGACTTTTTTTTTTGACAGATTCCATAGCTACCAGCAAGGGATTCTTAGCTGCCCTCCATAATAGATCTTAGTTCATGCTGAAGTTCGTGCTGAAAACACATTGAACTTTGTGACAGAATCTTCATTTTGCAGCTACCATGTTCAGCTGCCCTCCACCTCAATTTGTGATAAGATAAGATAAGATAGTTTTTTATTGATCTCACAATGGAGAAATGTACTTGTCACAACAGCTCTTAGGACAGTATCACACAGGGGGGTGCACAAAGTCAGGAAAAGTGTCATCAAAGAAGCAAAACAACA
>OMNZ01091152.1:0-11220 GCA_900303255.1 Lesueurigobius sanzi | reverse complement strand
ACCCTAATCCAGTTCAAGAAATCCTTCCCAAATCCAAATTTTTCAAGGACACACAATAAAAAGCTCCACTCACAGTTAATTCTTGATAAATTATGCACAGCACTGTTGTATCTGTAAATTGATGTGCAAATCTGATAGATAAATGCAACATGTTTGTTGTGCTATGCTGCTAAACTTGATGTACGTATTCAAGGACAGTGGGACTTGATTTGGATAAAAATGGAAAAATGTCTAAATGTAAATTATGGCAATTTTTTGTAGAGAAGATCCATTTCTGATGTTCTAACAGTCTTAATTGAATTTGGATAAATGATACATATTAACTGGACTGTTTTGCCACTAAATTTGGTCAATGTTGCTCAAGGTACTTGATGAGGGTACTATGAGCACCAAGAGAGGAGGGGCTTAGAGGCTGACTCCTCCTGCTGGTTCACCGCTTTTATAAACCCACAGCGTGCTCCAGGCCTTCAGTAGCTGATGACGATCTTTGGAGTAAGATCGAAACGTCCTACACTTCAACTACAGAGTACAGATGAAGACTGAAGAATTTCTGCCTAGGTTGGCAATAAATGGTTTATTTTGAAATCATACTCAAATGTTCCTGATCTAACCTGATCTACATGACTAACAACTGCCAGGAAAAATTGTTTAGGAGCAAAAGAAAAACCTGAAATACAGGACTCTCTGAATGGCTAGTTTCTAAACAAGCAGGTTTTTTGACAATAAATGGCTTCACGCAACCACTAGCCATGAAATAAAGATTGTTATCATTCATATTTTATGAAATGCATAAGTTTACATTCCCTGACATTCTCTCAGGGCATGTAAACCTTTGAGCACCACTGTACTTAAACAGGTATTTGATTGCTGGTTTGTGTAGTAATATTTCCCCAAACCATCTTAAGGGCCAGAGGTACTAAGTTGGAGGACTGGATTTTGCCCCCGGGCCTGACGATGCCTGCCCATGCTGTAGACATCCACAATTCTATTACTCAGATATTCACTATATTTCCATAATAGCTGATGGTATCACACTGTGAATAAAAACTTTATTTTTGATATTGTAATTGTTTATTTAAAAAAAAAAAAAATCAAACTCTGTCAATGCAGAAAAGACGTCAAACTCTGTGCTAGTTTTTGTTATAAATATACTATATATTTTAAATTATACAGTCATTCTGACCCATACACAATCTTTATTTGAAACTAGGCTCTTTGCTACACCTTACACTCCAGACATTCTGTTCATCCTCTTCTGTGTGAGTTCGCATGTGTTTTTGGAGATAAACATTTTGGGTAAAGGTTTTCTTACACAGAGAGCAGCTGTAAGGTCTTTCACCGGTGTGGGTCCTCTGGTGCACGTCAACGTGAATCTTTTGGTTAAACGTTTTTGCACAGACTGGACAGCTGTATAGTTTCTCGCTGCTGTGCGTTCTCGTGTGCACCTCAAGATGGACCTTTTGGGTAAATGTTTTTGTACAGATGGAGCAGCTGTAAGGTCTCTCCCCAGTGTGAACTCTAATGTGTCTTAGTAACTCCATTTTTCTCCTAAATCTTTTTTGGCAAATAGAGCACTGGTGGTTTCTATTCTGCGCTCCTTTGACAGCTCCGGACATGTTTCCAGTGTTTACATCTGTCCTTGGTGCATATGTGTATTCTGTGAGCTGGACTTGATTGTAGTGGTCTCTATCAGCTTCTCTCTCCAGCTGTGCAGATGAACAGCCTACTGGAAGTTCCCAGTCATTATCAGTGTCAGAAAAGTGCTCAGGGAGTGTCTGTGAGTGGAAATGTGGCTCTGTCTCCATCTGTGCAGGTGAACAGCCTACATAAAGTTCCCCATCAGTGTCAGAAGAGAGCTCAGTGAGTGTCTGTGAGTGGAAATGTGGCTCTGAGTGAATGTTCTCTCCGTATGTTTCCTCTCGGTGTTCAGTTTGAATTTGTAGAAGCAGTGAGGCGGGCTCTTCACTCTTCACGTAAAGAGCACGGCAGCACTCTGGGAGAGACAATGGCGGCGGCGCTTCCTCTTTGATGCTGTTCTCCTCCTCTTCCTCCTGTTCGATGATGTTCTGCTCCTCTGGCTCCTGTTTAATTCGTGCAGTCTCAGTGATCTCCTGGTTCCGATCGGGGCCAGGAGGTCGACTCGACGCGGGGATCTGGTCAGCAGCTCTCGCTGTGTGCAGCAGGACACACGGGTCCAGAACCTGGTCCAGGCGCTGCTGTGCTCTCTGGCTCTCCGCTTTGCAGCGACACAGCTCCTCCTCATATTCTACTATTGTATTTACAAACAGATCAAATATTTCTTCAGCAGCCGCAGTCAGTCGCCCGTTCACCAAATCTCTCAGAGTCTGATATTTAGACATTTTTATAAAGGTCTCTTTTAGCTTTAGCAGCCTCCGAGCTCCATACATGCGCACCACCGAGAGAATGAGGAAATGACCCGTAGCCGTGACGTAATACGCTGTACGTCAGGGTCAGCTGATTCTGAATGAGGAAGTAAACAACGCCAAGAGCCCGAATAAGAAGATAGAAAGGTGCGATTTTAACATCGTTTTTTATTTTATTTTATTTTTTTTACTATCGAGGTATAATAACGTTTAAATTCATATCTGCTTGTTCATATATCCTCTTGTGTATTTAAGAATATCCACTGTAACAACATAAAACTTTAGCTCTTGTTAGTTGACCATCTGCACATTTCGTTCCACTATCAAGAAGTTGCCATAAAGAAAATATCGTCGTCATTCAGTTGTAGCATAGCCTTTAGCATGTTCGTGTTATTATTGCTATTATGAATGTCAGCCAACAGTTTTACACAACAGTTCTCTCTCTGTATCTAAACAATCAACAAATTGTCAATATTGTACAGTATAAGACAGAACTAAATGCATGCCATACACATTATACGGCCAAGCAATATACAGTACATATATGCTTTTAGTCATAGATTGATCTTGATTTTCGATTCGATTCAATTTAATAGATTTTTATATTTGAACCACATGAAGTAGCTTTTACTATTATTGATTCATGGCAATATACAAGATATACCTAAATAAAGCTTACAAACGTTTAAAGAGCAAAGATCTTTTACTGTACTCCTCCTAACTCAAAGTTACAGCCATAAAATGATCCGAAGAATTGAAAAGCCAAGTGACAATTATTGTGATTGACCAAATTTGTGATCGTGATTATGATTGTTTTCGACGAATTAATTGCCCAGCCCTAAATTATAATCATATAATTATTATTAGAAAAAACACAACAACTCAGAACTCACCCTCTGCATTGGTCTCCTCTCATCTCTCCAAGCTCGGGTCTTCGACTGTAGGCCTGGGAGCTTGAGGGTTCAGCACAGTATCTTTGCTTTTCCTATAAACTGCGGTTCATTTACGCAAGATTTATTTTCTGAAACTTCTGTTTGTGTGTCCTAGGTCCATATTTCCAAATGGTGTCTCTGATTTGCACTTTACAAGACCACCGAGATGACATCAACTGGTGCGCATTTTCAGCCACTCTGTTAGCAACATGTTCTGGAGACAAAACTGTGAGAATTTACAACACAAAGGACTTCTCAGAGCTACGTTTCTCCCCGCTCACCGGACATGGCTATGGGGTGCACTGCTGCTGCTTTAGCCCCTGTGGGCAGTTCCTTGCCTCCTGTTCGACCGATGCCACTGTAGTGATCTGGTCCATGGTGTCGGGGGAGATTGAGGCGGTTCTGGAGCATCCCAGTCGCAGCCCTGTCCGAGTCTGTGCCCTGTCTCCGGACTCCACACACCTGGTCTCTGGAGCCTCTGATGGGTCCTTGGCTCTTTGGGACTTTCCATCCAAGCAGTGCCGCAGGTACAGTAAGGGGAGAGTAGGACTGAAACAACTAATCGATTATTGAAATAGTTTTAGTGTTCGATGAATTGTTACTGGGATACTCGGACACACACTCAGACAGAGCAAGAAATATGTCAAAAGTATTTTTTATTGAAAAACAATTTAGATTTTTGTGAGCATTTGACCTCTTTGTCCCAGATATGAGGTCTCCCGACCATTCTGTAGAATCAGAGCAGAATAATCCCCACTCTGAGGGCTGGCAGATCCTATGGAAAAAACATAAATTAATAAATATAGTGTGACATGTTCACATATGAAAACGAGATTATTATCTCAGTGAGACTTTCGTGGATAAATAAAACGTATCGTGAGCTTGTACTCAGACTATCCATTTCCTTTAAGTTTACTCTATCATGACGTCCTCAAAAGGTGTAATTTTAGCTTCATGCGACAAAAAATCTCTGAAAATACAATTTCCATACGTTCAATTAATCACATAAATAATTGGCAGATAGTTATGTTGTTAGTTGCAGCCCTAGTGGAGAGTACTGCCACTCATTTTACAAAACAGCAAATTGAGTTTTCTGTTCAGGACCGGAGCAGTGAATGACACGACGATGGTGGCCTGCTCCTTCAGCCCCTGTAGCCAGCTCTTTGTGACTGGGTCGATGTATGGAGACCTGCGCCTGTGGGATCTGGAGATGAACCAGCTTCACGCAGAGAAAAACGCACACGACCTGGGAGTCAGCTGCTGCGCCTTCTCTCCAGACATCCACAGCGGTGAGGGCTGGTGATGAGGGCGGCATCAGTGCTGTCACAATGGGGGAGGCAAACCAGGCATCTATAACGTGAACCAGGAGATGTTCACGTTATAGAATTCTATTTCAGGTGAAGCAGGTGCCAATGCTACTCTACGGGAGAGAAACCGTATTTGAAAGAAATTCCCAAGTAGAAACTGCCAAATAATGATCAAATATTGTACTTTGACAGTAATTGGAATCACAAACCTACCATATCATTCTTATGGATGAAAGTCCTTGGCGGCACAGTGGCAGAGTGGGAAGCGCTCTTGCCTCACAGCAAGAAGGTCCTGGGTTCAGTTCCTGGAACGGGCAGGCCTTTCTGTGTAGAGTTTGCATGTTTCTCCCCCATGTCTGGATGGGTTTCCTCCACGTGCTCCGGTTTCCCTCATCAGCCCAAAACATGCACAATAGGTCCAATCCTCCAGCAGGTGATTATGACCATGAGTCAAATTTAGTTTAGTCAAATTAAGAATAGTTGACCATAATTTGAATAATTTTTACTGGCCAAGTATTACATCTGCCAGTGGAACAAGTATTTTGCACTTAAAATTAGGAAAAACTTAAATAATTTCAATTTAATTGACTTTTTAAATGTAATCTTCCGTGTGATTAGATGTTTTTCTTAATTTAAGTGTAAAACACTGACCCTATTGGCAGATATATTGGACTCAAGGGCCCTGATCTTCGCGCTTGGCTTGGGCTCCTATAGTGTCTTTGGCTCTAGGCACTATAGCAGCATTATTGTAGCTATCTGAAATCTTGTAGACTTTGCACTTTTCCCTTTAATATATTTCGTCCCTGTTAATATATTTCGTCCCATTACAGGTCCCCCTCTAGAACCCGGACTTTCATGTTGAACAATAAATGTCAGAGGGACTTTATAAAGGTCATATAAATATAGCTTTAAGTAAAGGTGGATTAGTGGTTCCCAACCCTTTGCTTTCTGGGACCCACCTGACAACTACTGTATTATAAGGGAGATCAAATATTGTATTATCTGCAATACAAAATATACAGTACCGACAGAAACCCTTTATTATGTATTTGTTTTTCTTTTATTTCAAGAGTATTTACATTATAGATTCTCAATGAGGACATTCATTTATGAATGAACACATATGAAGTTATGTTTAACACAAAAGGTTGAACTAGATTCTTCAAAATAGATTCTTTCATTACTGCTTTAAACACTTTTTATATTTTCTCAATGAATTCACAAAGTAGTCACAGAAATGGACAGTTGACAACCATTTCAGGCCACTGCCTCATGAAGCTCTTTGACAAAAGGCCAAGAGTAAAGGGTGGCTATTTTGAAGAATGTAAAATATAAAACATTTGGAGTTATTTTACCCTTTTTTGTTTCCTACATAATTCCATGTGTTCATTCATAGTTTAATGCCTTTAATGAGAATCATACAACGTAAATAGTGTTGAAAATAGTAATAAATACAGTACATGAAAAGTGTTTCCAAACTCTTGACTGGTAATGTACTTAAAAGGGCCTGTTTTTATACCACAAATAGCTTTGCAAGGGACATTTTTTCATTCACTCCAACACAGTGGAGGTAAGCCTCGTCTGCAGTCAGAAGCGCGACTGCAGACAAGGCTTTGATCTTTAGTTCCTGTTTGGGGCACAGTTCAGCCGTGGTTGATGTTGTTTTGTTTGCACGCTGCAGGGGGGCAGGTGGTGCAGTTTCGCTTGGCGTCCTGCGGTCAAGACAGTCTTCTGAAGATCTGGACCATCACCAAACACAGCGGCGGAGGTATAGGCTATTTCGATACTGATTTACTGTAATACTGTAGAGTCCTGGCGAGAAAGAGCAGAATAATGTGTTCACCTACTGTACAAGAAAGTATTTAGTTTTGCATCAGATTTTGTTCTTGCACCCCTCGTTTTCTGGATTATTGTTCTAGAGGAAAATGGCTTATGTTTTAGAACAACCCAAAGTCCAGGGTGCTGCAGCCCTCTTATCCAATCGTTTCACGGGGCCCCCAGCAATATGAATTTAGGTGTGCGCGATACTAACATAAATTAATATCTTAATATTTTGGGGGACTTTGTGGATAACGATAATGAAGTGATATTTTTACAAGCCATCAACAATATGTATAATGTGCTGTAAATGTATTAATTTAGATCGCTGTGTCGTCAAAATGTAATTGTCTTGAGTAAACTGCAAAAGTGCAGAAAAAAGAACATTATTACACCTTTGGAGAGATTACACATTAAGTATATTTAGTAGGGCCGGGAATCGATAAAAAAAAATTAACTAATTCATCTGATTAATTTTCTTAATCGCGATTAAATAAATCCAGCAATTAATTGCAGTTAATCACAATTATTTGTGAAATTACTTGTCAAACTATAGCTATACTATAATAAAACGTACTAGTTTTTATTTTATTTTATCAAAAGGGACTTGTTTTATTTATTTTTATTGAATAAATAAAAGCCTAAAGGTGTGGTATACAGTTGGATGGGCCGCTGGGAGTATGACCCATTTTGTCTTGATTTCCCTCTCAACTTTTTAGCACTAAAACAAAAGTATGTCCTCATTTAGGTATTCCTGATGTGTGTTCTAACCTGCAGCGCATGTGGACAGACCTCCCACTCACTCCCTTCTTGTCCACAGGAGGTTTTGTAAAGTTTTATCACGTAGACTCAGACACAGGACACATGTAGGGCTCAAAATCAGGAATAACTTGACAAATGCTGGAAGGTGCATTGCGCATTTCCTATATCTCCGCGACGCACAGCCAGGTCTTTCAAAGCGCATGCAAATTAGCCACATGGCACATGAACGCAAAACAAACATAAGGACTGTCCCGAACTGGGTAAACTGGGACTTTCCCATCAGAGCCATGTTGTGGAGTGACACATTTCATTCATAAAGCAGTGAAAGGGTGACTGTGTGGCTTTCTTCCCTTCTCTCTCGCGCTCCGTGAGCCGTACCTTAATCCTCTGACACCGCTGCTCCGTGACACCGGGCTACTTGCTCCCAAAGCCGCAAACAGGCTGTCTGGGTGACAGGCATGTAGCCCTGCTGCGGCTCATGAGGGGGACACAGCGTTGTTTGCTTTGCTGTGCAACAGCGGTACAGCGTTCTGCGGAGAGCAGCTGCGTCACTCCAAAGGAGCGAAGGTTAAAGGGGAGGAATTTTAACGCTGCGTTAATTTATTTTAGCGCGATAATTCTACCATTTTGATGCGATAATTTTCCCAGCCCTAATATTTAGTAATACAAGTATTGAGGGGCAGATAACATAAGATTACTCTTCTTTCTGCTCCCTTTCAATCAAGCTGCATTCATTTGACAGTTTTGTTGTTTATTGTTTTTACTTTTGAATTAAATAAATAAATAATTAAAAATATATATTTCATTTTCATTTTTTAGAAGTTTTTGCAGCTTTTTATTAATTTCTTGACTTTGAAGAAATATTTGAGATTGTTAATTTGTGTATCTTCCAAAAAGCTATTTTGCTTATCTTGTAGACGATATATTGCCCACCTCTATATGAATTTACTCTTTTTAAAGATTAAGCAGTGGTGGAAAGTAACAAAGTAACAAGTACAAGTAATTTTAGGTACTTTTACTTTACTTAAGTACATTTTATAATGAAAACCTTTTACTTATTCTTCACTACATTTTAAAACCTTTGTCTGTACTTTCTCATTTAGACTTTTTTAACCAAGTCTAAGTGCTCCGGGGGAGCACTTAGACTTGGTTTGGTCCTAGTTTAGATCTGGTTTAGTCCTGGTTTAGACCTAGTTTAGTCCTGGTTCAGACATAGTTTAGACCTGGTTTAGACCTAGTTTAGACTTGGTTTAGACCTAGTTTAGACCTGGTTTAGATCTAGTTTAGTGCTGATTTAGACCTGAGTTAGTGATTTACTTGTTTAGTCCTGGTTTGATTCAAAGGGTTTAAAAATCCTGCACATCAAACTCTCAAAAATACTTTTACTTTTTACTTATTAAGTACATTTTACAGTGGATACTTCTATACTTTTACTTAATTAGAAATTTAATCTGATACTTTTACTTAAGTAAATTCTTGGTCCTGTATCTGCACTTTTACTTAAGTAAGAATATTGAGTACTGTACTTCTTCCATCACTGAGATTAAGTGACGTTTTTCCTAAAAACTTCTTATATAAATATACTGCAAACAGTGAATATACATGAAAAACATATTTTAAAAGATAAGACAAAAATAACTGGAGTCACATTTTAAAAGTGCCCATGTGGTACAGCTTCCTCATGGATACGCCCTCTAGATATAGATCTGGTGGTTTTATAGGCTAAATATTGATTATAATGAACAAATACCCATAAAATGTATTTCAAAGACAACTTATTTGAATGTGCATGATGTGTGGTCAACTATTGGAGCCCCCCTGCAGTGGCTCAGAAGCCCCCAGCCCAAATGCACTTCAGTGTATGTCCGATTTGTGTTGCAGCCTGTAAGATGCAGCTTGTTCATGCTCTCACCGGTCAGTCAGCTCCGGTCCTTTCCTGTGCGTACTCTGCTGATGGACAACTGCTGGTGTCTGGGTGAGAACCAACTATTTAAAATTAGCAACTTAACAGCATACGCAACATAGTGATTCTAACAAAGTGCCTCCAATCAGCCACTAGAGGGAGACAGTGATGGCTGAATTAATTGAACTGCGAGTTTCTGGTCCTTTTTTACATTTAATATTTTTGCAGATCTGTGGACAAAACGGTTGCAGTCTATGACGCTGTGAGTATATCCCAATAAGATGGTAGACTTTGTACTTATTTTCTGTGTGCCTTGCGTTTCAATAATACAATTTTGTCATTTGCAGATACATGCCACTTTACTTTACACCTTAACCCAACATGACAGGTAAGTTTGTTGTCCTTTTTTATTTTAAGGGGAGACACTGCAGGCAAAATTCACTTGGTGCATTCTTGGGTTTTGGGCCAGTTTGCTTTTAACATATAAACTTTCACCTGGAAGCAAATAAATGACCCAATCTTTACAATAAGGAGTGTCATTATTTCATGGATTCAATGATTCTCCATAGAACTATATGGGAAATTGTAACTTCAATGACCATCTCCACTTTAGTAGCTCCTACAGACTGCAATCTTACCAGTCTTGTACTGTTTTTTGAAGGTTTGTTCAGAGGGATTATCACAATTCTTATTTCCTAGCCTGATTTATTAACATTTGAACCCTAAAAACAAGGTGAAGTTGGAATTCACCAGATTCATTTAGTAATATGTAGGTTAATCCAATACTAAACAACATCTAAAGTCTCCTCTGAACAAATTTTTATGACTAATATTTCAACTAAATAAAACATTACATTTAAACTCGGCTCCATACATTTTTTAGATTTCGTCACCAACAATATTTTTGCCATTACTATGCATAAAATACCTTGCTTTTACATGAAAACATAAAATGACAAAACTTGCAATATATTTTCCGCACATTTATGTCAGTAACAAACAACAAAAGTTTCAAATTGATATGGATCAATTAAAAAATGTCCCTAGTCTCGCCTTAATTCAGACAAATGTAGTCTCCAGGTATGTCATCTCCATTTTCATCCAAATAAAACTTTGAACCTCCCCCTATGAGATTTAATTTTGAGTTGATAATGTATAATTATTCACTTATTGTTTAATCAGCCTCCCCTGCCGATAAGTGAGACAGTTAATTTCCTCTCAGCCAACAGCAAGATGTGGATGTGCAATTGCACTCCCAAGTCCTCCCAGTTCAGCTGCAAATGTTTCACAGCTTTGTATTTTCTAAGTTTGACTTCTTGTGTGTGGAAAAACATATGTTTTATAGCCTCCTTTTTGTAAATAATAAGCTATTTACAACAATAAAAAAAATAAACAAATACGACATGAAATACTAGAATAAATGTAGTTTGTAGTTTAGAAACATTTCCATAAATTAGGATTTTGTCAAGCACATCCACTTCTAAAATCACACACTATTGTTATGAAAAGTTTTATTTTAAGTAGTCATCTGGGCTGTATTATACTAGTTCAACCTTGATCACCTTGTCTTACTGTGTTCTACTTCCACTGTTCACTCAGAGCATTTACATAAAGGAACTACTCGCCCATAACAAATCCACTCATCAGTGTGTACAGACAATGGAGGAAAATGCACTTGAGGCATTCTGTTAGGGTATGTAAACCTGCAGTTCATAGAATATGAACACAAAGTCTTTATTTCACTCATGGTTAGGGATGTAACGATATCACAATTTCACGGTATGATACAATGTCGATATTGATCTCACGGTACGATATTTATTGCGATATTGTGGAGAGGCTCACGGTATTGTAAAAAAGCTCATGATATTGTGTTTATGATGATAATAACAAAAACTGACATATAATCTGCTTGTGTAAGTCACCAGGCCATGTATTGTTATATTTTTGGATCATGACAACATAAAACGTATCATAGTGCTTTAAAAGTGCAAGTTCAAGTCAGGAACATTAGCCACTAACCTTTTAAATCCTTTGCCATCGACTGCAGAAAAGGGACGTAAATCACACGCGATGTATCTGATTTCTTGAGTCATTGTCTGTCCGCCACCCGC
>OMNZ01091150.1:0-12097 GCA_900303255.1 Lesueurigobius sanzi | reverse complement strand
TAGAGGGGGTGGGGGGGCAGTCAAACCTGTTAAAGTACTGGTTGAGCTCCCCTGCCCGTTGCCGGTCCCCATCAGCTGCCCCTTCAACGCTCCGTCCAAATCCTGAGGTCTTCTTCAGTCCTCTCCACACACCCCGCACATTGTTCTGGGCCAGATCCTCCTCAATCCGCTTTCCATAGTCCTTCTTGGCCTGCCTGATCCTCCACTGGAGCTCGTGCTGGACCCTCCTCTGCTCCTCCTTGTCCCCTGACTTGAAGGCCCTCTTCTTCTGGTTAAGTAGGGCCTTCCTCATTGCCTGGCTCCTTCCTCATTGAACTGGCGAATTTAGATGCTCCTTGTCATGGCGGGTCGGTGACGCAAGTCCGGGTCAACATTAAGGTAAGGACATTTCCTAGGCTTATTTCCCATTTTAGATGCAGCCCCTGTTAGCTGTAATACCGTCCATTTCTCGTTTAAAATAAAGAGCAAGGGAAAGCGCTGTGTATTTGTAGATGGAAAAGGTGTTTGTGCTTTTACTCACGACTACATTTCCTGCTGCAGGTGATATGTCACATGACTTGCTGCAATGATTGGCTGAAGCCGCATTTAGGAAGGTGTGTACTAACTGGCCAATCAGCTCAAAGTATTGTACTTATTGTACCCCCTTTTCACTGACAGTTTGCATGGGAGGCTTTTCAGATTGATAACGTGTAGAACTCAATTTAGAGTGCTACACATATCACTCTGTCTTCTGCCAGATTAACCTGAAAATGCTATGCTTGTAAATTGGTAACTATGAGAACTGTCAAAATGCAGATTTCTAGTCTTTGTTTATTGCTAGTTTCTCTGTAATTCCTGGGCCAATCCACATGAAACAAAAACGCTCAATGTCTTCTCTGTCAGAACATAATGAACTTATTATTATATATGATTATTTTCTCATAAAGGTGTCCAAAAGTGGTGACAATATTCAAAAACGTGACTAAATGGTATTGACTAATAGAAAGGACTTTCTATCATGAGAATAATATGGCAGGTTTGTGAATCCAGTCACTATCACATACTTATACAACATTTGTCACTTTTCTTTTTCGCTCCCATAGAGTTGTACTGGCACCTGCTCCAACTCAAAATAGAGTTCTATAACGTGAACCCAATCTATATGTGACGAGGGAGGTGTTGATGGTTGGAGGGGTTGTTAGGTGCACATTGGCAGCCACGTTTCTGGCAGCCTATCCCAAGGCATCTGTGGCTACACCACAAAGTGCGTGAAGTGAATGAATAATGTGTGTCTGTAGAAATGCTGTGTAAGGCTAGTGTAGGCTATTTTAATATCAAATACGCATGTCCCAGACTTGGTGCTATTTGTGTATGTTTTATTATCTTTTTGGGTCGCTGAAATTGTACACTGACAAAGCTTGGAGGCTCTGCACTGTTATTTTTGCAGCTTTTTATATTTTCAATAATTATTCATCATCAGCGCGCAGAGTCAATAATACTGTGTGCACCAAAATGAAAAACATGATGGCACCTCGCCGTCAGCGCGCTCCAGTGACAGGTTGTTTAATGGAAATGTGAGGTCTGTAATTCTTGGCAGATGGATGCGGGTGATGGAGACCAGATACCATGTTATTATAAACACGCGGTTTCCATGGCACCCGGGTAAACTCCATCTGGGTATGCGGCACGTTTGTCCCGACTCCTGCTCACTGCCTACCCCTCTTGGCATCAGCTCATTTAAGAGCAATAGAGCTATGAAACTGAGGATTCGAGATTAAATTAGGAGTGAAGAAGTCAACATCAGGTGATAAATACACTCAAATAATGAGACCATTAAACTCTTTTATAAATTCTCATTTTTTGAAAAATGGACAGGAGAGCCAAGTTTAATTTGTATAAAAGATTGCTTTAGGTGCCTATGTTATGCTAAACTGACTTTTTTGAAGTTCAAACCATGTTTTAGAGCATTAGTTCAAAAACAGTGGGTCGAGTGAGATTTTTGTTGGGTCGCGGTGGAATTGCATATCAAAAGCAACCTGGACACAGCTCGTCTCATTAATGACAAGGGAAACTGCTGCTGTGTTATCCACACGCAGCCAGGGACTCTCTTCGTACCATGTCCTCATGCTATTGCACATATTTAACAAACTGTTCACAAGTTTAATCGCGTAATGAGGAAAGCGCGAGCAATAACTGTGACCCATGTGCGCTTTCTCTCTCTACGCGATGATAAAAGGTGTGTGGTATTTATGAGCACTTTTGCCGTTTTGTCTCATTGGTCAGTGACTGTATAAAACCTTGTTTTTGTACAGATCAAATGATAACTTTAGCTTAACTTCTAGCACTGATGCTCCAGTCAAAACTGCTGCTGTCAGAAGGCCAGTTGCTTTTCTCTTTGAGAAAAAAGAAAACCACTGATTTAGAGAGAGTGCGCTGATGGACAAATGAAACCAGAGCTCTGAGGCTAGTGTGGCTCTTCCTGTAGCGTAACTTAAGTCACGTGACAGAAGTGTTAGTGTCTCGAAAACTGCTTCACTCGAAGGGGTTCAGTCAAGGTGATTTATTGGCTCAATAGGAGTCACTGTCTGTCATTGGCTCAGAGCGCTTCAGTGTGTTACCTTGGGTTGACAACTTCAAGCAGCAAGGTGCTTAAACCGTGGATATATTCTGGTCCATTTGGTGATAAATATGTTATAGCCTAAATAAACGTACATACATTTCCCTCGTTTCCCCATTTAAGCGGGTTCATATGGTGCAAGTTTTCTGTGCCTGACCGTGGAAAACAAGTGGAGTGCAATCTACAGCAAATGGTTCAATCAGCTCTGACTGAATTCTTCCACAAAGACTTGTTTCCCAGATGTTCTGCCTTGGAGCTGCCTTGGAGCAACAGGGCGAGCACGTGATCAGTAACAGGTTGTTTGTGAAAATGATCAAAACACCATATGCCGCTTTGAAACTTCTATTGCACATATATCGGCTTACTGGTTTGGAGCTTCAGCCTTGTTTATGAGAAAGTGCAATAACAAGCTTTGTACACAAGATGTCAGTGTTCAGACAGATTGAAGCAGTATTGGCGCTCTGAGCCTTTTTAGAGACCTCGAAATGTCACACAGCTTCAGTTGCTCATCAGTAGCGCTTATTGAAATGGGAAGAATGGCAACGGAAGACTTTGACTTACTTGCTAGATTATTATAACATTTTCTAACCAATAAGTGTAGGATTGTGATCAAGATGTGTTTGAAATGATTACCAATTACCTGCGCTGCACTTGTCCAAACTCTTGACTGTTCGTGACTCAAACAGTTCCATGAGGTCGTCGAATCAGCTCTTGCTGGAAGTGCTTAGGACTAGCCAAACACTGGGGGAATCGGTCCTTCTCAGCTGACCCAGACTTTGGGATAAGCTGCCTCCTGATATGAGCGCATGACTGACTTTGGCCTTTTTAAAGCCAGGCTTGAAATGTATTTATTCAGATGTTTGGTTGTATGAATGTCTTATTGGATTTTATGTTGGTCTTTGGTCGCCTTGAGTGTTGTAAAGGGCTCTATAAATAAACTCTGATTGATTGATTGATTGATTGATTGAAAAAGCATAATACTCCCACTGTATTGGGAAGAAACAACATCCATAATTCGGCTTTTGTTAAGAGCAGTCGGTGAAAGAGTAGTTTCCTTCTCACTGCAACTTCGAACTTTTACCGTTTATGGATATTCCCAAAGTTGTCGTCTGTATCTGAAAAATGGAAAACAAAACTGTCCTCCACATTTTTAAAGCCCATAATCCATCTCCAGAGCCGTTCGGAGCAGTTCATCATGGCACTCTCACGCTGTTAGCTGAAATTGAAATCTTGTTTTTAGTATTTTACGATGTGACATTTAGTGTTGTTCCGATACCATACAGTATGTCCCCCCTCTAATACCGATACGCGGGCTCAGAGTAGTCGCCTATACCGAAGATGTTTTAGTCAAACACGCTGTGGTATCAGCATTTTCGTCGCACACGCTGATACCACAGTGTGTGCGACTAAAATAATCAAAAAGCCTGTAAAAACATGCCAAGACCCACATAGCACATGGCTCATTGTGCATTTTCTGTCAGTGTTCTCTCTCCACTCTAAAGATTAAATGAAGGCAAAAAGGTAACACATAAGTATATATTGTGGTTATTAGAGGTTCTCCAGGCTCTCCAGGCTAATTCAAATCCTAGCACGCCCTGTCTCTCACTCCTTATGGTCTTTTCTTTACATTGACCTTATCTAAAAATTGAATGTGTAAATTATCAAGGCTGAAGCACCCAAGAAAATACAGCCATGGCCACAAGTATTAGCCCCCCTTGTAAAATTAGACATCACTCTTGATTTCTCCATGAAAATGACCATTAACAACAAGTGTTTGTTATTATGGAAACACTGTACACCATAAAGACAATGCCCAATAAGTTTAATAAAGATATTTTATTGTTACACTGAGTTTAAACAAAAAAGGGCAAAAACGATACAGCCAAAATGATTAGCCCCCTGGCCATTAATAGTCAATAGTGTAGCCTTTCTGAGCCACAACAGACAACAACCTCTTTGAGTAGTTGAGTAGTTAACTAGGTTTGCACAGGTCTCCTGAGGGATTATGACATTCCTTCATTGCAAATTGTTCTAGCTGGTCCAAATTGCATGGTTTCGGAGCATGGACATTCACTTTCAGCACTGAGGTCTGGGGTCTGTGCGGGCCACTCCAAGACCTTGGTTTTGGTATCCTTGAGGAATTGTTGGACTAATTTGGATGTGTGCTTTGGGTCATTATCTTGTTGCAACACCCAGCCACGACCTAAGCTTAAACTACGAGCAGAAACTGCAGAAATCTCTGCATGTTCTCCCTCAAAATTCTAACAAAGTCTTCTTTTTTCATGGTGCCATGGACCCAAACAAGGCTCCCTGTGCCTGAGCCTGCAAAACAGCCCTACAGCATGATGCTCCCACCACCTTGTTTAACTCTGGGGACTGTGTTCTGAGGATTGAAGGCCTCTCCCTTCTCCAAACATAAGCAACATCCATGTGCCCAAACAGTTCCAATTTAGTCTCATCAGATCAAAGCACAGACTTCCAAAACTCTTAACTTTCAAATGCTCTGTGGCAAACCTCAGTCGGGCTCTGATGTATCTTTTTGTAAAGGGGTTCTTCTAGGACAATGGCCCTGAAGTCCACCACAATGAAGAACTGTGTTCCTTGAAACATGCAGAAGAGGCCAGGTCAGCAACAACCATCTTGGCAGATGCCTGGGGCTCCTTACTGACATCTCTGACTATTTTTCTCTCAAGAGTTTTTGAGATCTTGCACTTACAACCACGGCCAGGTTTGTTTATGACAGAATTTGTCTCCTTATACTTGTAAATGATGCAACATACCGCAGTTCTAGACTCTGTGAACCGCTTGGAAATGGCAATGTAGCCTTGGCCCTTATCATGAGCCTCCACTATCTTCTTTCTGAGCTCTTTAGTATTTGGCATGGTGAGTAATAGTAGTGCCCCTCATGTGTTGACGTGCCCTGTTCCTTGGAGTCCTTTTACGCTGATTGAATGTTGTTAGGAAGCCAAATTACTGCAGGTGTTGCTAGGAAGCCAATTGACTGCATAGCTGTGGTTTAATTTTTTTTCTAAATTTATATTTACAAAAATTCATATTTTTGACCAACACAAACAACTTTACTCATATTTCATATAAAGACAGCCCAAACATGTATTTTATATTCCAAAATGTACCAAAAGCTTCTAAATAGCACTGGTGAATGTTTGATTAGATCAATTTTTATCAATGCTGCAAACATTTGGGTGAAATTCTTCTTGATGGCACGTTTGTTTTTTTTGCACCCCCCTGTGTGATCCAGTCGTTGTAACAAGTGAATGTCTCTATCAATGAAGAACTATCTTATCTTATATTATCTTATCTTACAATTTCTCAATATTTGCAAGTCCTAGAGGTTTTTTGTAGCTGTATACATTTAGGCAAGAGAAATGCCAGCCCTAACATGTGTATATGACGTTGGAAAGTCTAAATATTGTGTATTATAGGACCTCTAAAAGTATGTTTTGTAAAAGTTAAAAAATATTTGCAAAATCTATGTTCAGACACTCTTTTACAAACCTTTATAATATCCGTGACAATAATGGCCCCCATAATCTTGATACTGAGGCCATCTCCTCCTTTTCCACAGGTATAATTCAATATCCTGCGCTCAGTGATGGAGATTCAGTGGGAAGTGATCTCGCCATGTTCTACTCTTACACTTTTTAATGGCAAAATAATGAGGTCTCCATTGTACAGAGCTGAGGCCGATCAAACTAAAATGAGGTGAAATTGAAAGATGTTTTTAATTTTCTCACAGACATTATGAGCTGGGTCTTCTCGTAATCATGAAACTATTGACTCTATTAACCTTTTCCATTAGGATTGTTATATATAGCTGTTTGATTTAACAACATGACATTTCGCTATTCTTTTACCTGAAGATGATTAGAAGTGTGTGGCGAGATGCTGTATCCAATAAACTAATAATTTAGCACATTTAAACAACAAACCGTTGGCAAGGTGCTGCACAAAGTATCGGGAAAAACAAGTTAGCTCCGCCAGTCCTCATTAAAATAACAAATGCCATTAAAACAAAATAAGATAATACTTAATTGATCTCACAATGGAGAAATTCACTCAAATAAGTAATAAATAAGAAATAGTGCCTAGACAAATATCAGATTTACTGCATTTGAATTAGATAGTTTACTAATAGATTGCTTTCACGTAACTTCACATCTTTCTCAAGAGCTTATAGTTTAAAATGCAGATTTCTAGTCTTAGTTTGTTGCTAATTTCTTTGTAATTCCTGGGCCAATCCACTTCAAGTCTTCTCGATCAGCACATATGAACTAAGGCAGGCCTCTTCAATTGTATTGTTTACTGGGCCAGATTTGTTGGAGGTCATTGGCCTCTGGGCCAGTCATTTTGCGAGCTCCACACCATCACACTAAACCAGGGCTGTCAAACTCATTTTGGGTCGCGGGCCACATATATAATAAGGAAATACTATTTACCAAATATTTTTGTAAATAAATTTGAATGAAATAGCAAGCCAGACTATAGCATGCCAGGCAAAAAATATTTTTGGCCACTAGAGTGCGTCTAGTTTACTAGGCTACTGATCCACCTCATTTGATCACTATTATAAAATTGGTGAAAGCCCTGCAGGACTGTTGCCTGATAAATAATAATGGCTCACACTTGTATTACAGCCTGTGCCGCCAGGGCCATAGCCAGCAGTTTAGAAATAGTAGATGAAAATATATTTATGTGGGGGTCTGGGGAAATTTTGAATTACACAGATGTGCAATCTGGCATGTTTTAGATGACCATGTTTAATCAGTCTTATTACACAATGACACAAATAAACAAAATTAGAACTCACGCGACATTATTACTTTACTCTCAAACGGCACTCTGGAATTAATTTAAAAGTATTATATTTAATTATCCATTTATTTAATATTTACTGTCAAACCCTGATTGGACATTACATGTGTTGATGTCTGTGCCGCCTCTTGTTGTAATATTGAACAATACAAAAATATATGGATTGTGGGGCCTGACTTTTCCCCAACGGTCTCCCATCCAAGTACTGACCAGGCCCTGCCCTGCTTATCTTCAGGCAGCGACAGTGCCCTCTGCTGGACAGAATTCCTTCTCTTTTTTTACGTTGGCTGCCCCCTCGCGACTGAAATGAGCATTTTAATTATTTCTTTAAAATGTCATAACTCCTGATAGGAATGGGCTAGAGCAGGGGTGTCCAAACCTTTTTCATCAAGGGCCACATATAGAAGTGTATATGTTATGGAGGGCCACAGATCAGTGGCCAGTGCAATGAAAACATTCAACTAGGTTCATTTCAGAGAGATTTAAACTTTTCCCCACACCTGTATTTAGTTTGTAACCTTTATCTAAACTCTGTCTCACAATAAAATGTTAGCTTGAGGTTTTAATTGTGTAGGATTCTTAAACTAGCAGAAAAAGAATCATCTCTAGTAATGTGTGCCAATTCAACAAAAAGCTTGAGGGCCACCAAATATTGGTCTGAGGGCCACATTTGGCCCCCGGGCCGCACTTGAGGACATGCCTGGGCTAGAGACTTACTAGACTTAGATTAAATCCTCTCGCGGGCTGCCATTTGCCAAGGCCTGAACTAAGGTCTAATTATTTTTTCACAAAGGTGTCCAAAAGTGATGACAATATTCAAAAACATGGGCATGGTGTGTGGTCAGTAGCCAGGACTTTCAGCCATAAGAATAATATGGCATGTCTGTGAATCCAGTCGCTGTCAAAATATGATCAGGGAAAATATTTGGATTGTATTGGTACCTGCACCAACTGAAATAGAATTCTATAACATGAGCACAACCTATACTATGCCTTTGCAAAATGTTCTGTTGCCTTTTTACACATAGACTGCTTCCTCCAAAAAGTCACCACCTGGATTGTTCTGGGGTGGCTGCAGTTTGGTCGGGTTCAGCAATATTATGTGGCCAAAGAGTGTTTTTTTCCCCTTCTCTGATGGCACAGGCATAATTATTCCAAAATGACGATGCCAGGATTCATCTGGCTCAAATTGTGAAAGAGTGGTTCAGGGAGCATGAGACATCATTTTCAACAACATGGATTGGCCACCACAGAGTCCAGACCCAACCCCCATTGAGAACCTTTTGGAACAGGCTGGACAAGTCTTGGCGCAGGGGTCCAACTCCCCCATCTAGAGGTGTTACCAGCAGGCGGTCAGGCAGGGATTTGATTGGCCACATTCAAAATAGCAGAGAGCTTTTCAGCCGTTCAGACAGTCCCTCGAGGTCCGGATTTTGTTGGGTGGTGGGTGAGGAGGCTGATGTTGGCAGAGCGAAGGCAGCAAGTGGAAAAGCTGAGAAACTTCAGTCTGTTAAAAAAAACGCTGACTGGACTTGATTTGGCCCCGCTCTGTTGTGCAGCAAACTTTTTGATCTACAGAAGCTTCCGTAGAAACCCTGCATCATGTCCTTGTGCTGAGTTGTGCCGAGTTTCTCCCAACTCTACCTACTACCTACTAACTGGTGTGAAAGAAAATGGGGAAGAAAATTAGACCAAGGGGGGGCACCACAGTCTCTTCCATTGATGAGAAACACTGGAATCCATATACTATTTCTAAAACAATTCAACAGAGGAGCATTTTGGAGTTATTATTCAGTATTTTCCCCAAACTTTGGACCTCTCTGTTCCCCCTGGTAGAACCACAGCTCAAATCTCTCATATCCCCATCTCATCAGAGCAGTGTTTATGAAATTAGCGAACCCTGCGGCGGTGGCCCGAGGCGTGGAGCGTGGCACGAGCATCCGTCCTCTGCAGCTCTGGGGCTTTTGCCTTTAAACAAACTCAGGTGAGAGAGCGAGAAAGAGACAGAGGGGGGTATAGAGAAGGGACTGGAGAGAGAGAAAAATGGGGGGTAGACAAGAAGAAGAAGGGACGAGATGGAGTGGAGAGAGGTGGGTGGAAAGGACGAGGAAAGGGGGAAGAGAGATGGGGAGTGAGAGAAAGAGAAGAAAGGTGTTCATGAGGGCCCTGTCCCAATGCTCACACTTCCACCTTGTGCCCCTCAATTGCCCATTCCCATTGAGGTCTTTCGCCCCGCCCCCTTTGCACCCTTCGTCCGCACTTCGGCTAAGCCTGCATAAGCCTGCAAAGAATGAACAATACCCAGCTCTACTGCACAGTGCAGGAGTGCCTTGTTTCAGATGCTAAATTAGGACCAAAATAAGGTTAAAATAGAACAAAATTAGGGAAACCCTGACTAAAACTGATCTTTTTCACATTTTTAAGTTAAATGACCAAGGTTTTATTTATTTTATATTTTTATATTTAAATCTTTGTTATATGGAAAACCTCAGTGATTTTGGGATATACTGTGTCTTTTAGCGATATGGATACTGCATCACCTAATATTGCAATAATGATACTTTTGTGATATACAGCCCTCTAGTGAAAGTAGCGAGAAAGGGAGAGAATAAAAGAGAAGGTGACGTGAGAGAGAGCCAGAGTGTGCGTGCGAGAGAAGGCGGGAGATTGAGAAAAATGGATTTGAAGAATTACAAATACAATCCCGAGGCTCAGAGCAGAGATAAAGAATAGGCCTCTATCTGTGGGAGAGACGTCTGAGCTGTTTCTGTCTGATTCAGTCTGGATTTGGAAATGTAGGCTGCTGAGATTGTTGTTGAAATCGCACATAACAAAAAAACATCCAGTGGTTGGGACACTTGGTGGGATTACATCGACCTGCTCTGAGCCCCGATAGAACCAAGAAGAATATGTGGAAGTATAAGAAAGAAAAAGGACATTTTGCTTTTTTGTCATTCTATGGTTCATATAACTTTTTTGTCTCTTCTGGCTATGTTTTATTTCAATATCAAAAATTGCTAATTAATTTCTCTATTTAATTGAACGTTTGCAAATTGAAAGAAATTAAGTATTTTTTTGTGGCTTGAGGCATTAATGTATAGCATGTGAGCATTAAATTGCATTGAAAAGCATTACATTTGACTTGCTGTTGCATAAACCATAATTCAACAGTAAACAGGAAAAGTTGGAGAGGCTCTTGGTGCTAACAAATTAGATTTTTACTCACTTTCGACCTAATCAACAAAACCCTTGAGGCAGGGGGTACTTGGAGTATGAATGAAAGGCCCAAGGGGTACACCAGACAAAAAAGGTTGGGAGCCACTTCTTTAGAGTTCCTCACAGACATCACTAAAAATAAGTCACTTTTTTCATGCCATCCTTCCATGGAAACTAATATTTTTCTTTTTCCGCTCTCTTATATTGACAATAATGGAAATTACAGGTCACAGGAAGTGCTAAGACAAAGAAGAAATGCTTAGACAACAACAGTGGGAGGGGCTGAATAAGGTGAATAGGGCTTGGCAGTTATATGGCTACGAAAAACCCTTCTTTAAGGAGCCTCCCTGCGTTGTGTATGGGTACACCAGAGTTGGCTGTTCAGTTTGAGTGTATATTAAAATTATAGCACAAACAAGATGGCAGGAGACTCACCATTTAGTGAAATTTCAAATAGCAAAGTTTAGAGACATAGTAAAATGTTTGGCGCCTGTACAGACCATCACAGAAACGTTGGAGACGGAGGAGCAAATGAACTCTTTGACCCGTAACTTGGAAGAAAGTTGGGAGTTTGGGGTAACGTCAAAGAGCGAGGAAAGCGCTTCTCTTTGGTCCTCATGGCGAGTGCTGACATGGGATGCCACCCCCTAGTGGCTAGGGGCAACTCCAAAAAGAAGTTTATAATATGGAATTCTCAAAAACACCCAAAGGCCTAGCTCTAAATGACATTTTTTCTAAGGGTGGAGTTTCCTCCTGTGACAACACTAAGGACCTGTTTTTTGTTCTATTTATTTTTAAAGTTTGAGCTTTAGCTATTGATTGACAGGTCATGGAGGCTCGTTGTTGCTCTTCAAGTTTACAGCGAGGATGCCGTCTCTTTGCCTTTTTCAGGATCATGACCCTTAATTAACTTTACCTAGGTCTAATTCATTTTACACTTGACATCAGACCATTGGAATAGCCACTGTCCATCTATCATTATTATATACTGTATCTATAGGTGAGCGAGCCTGCAAAAGATAAAGTCATAAGTGAATGAAGGTCACACTCATCCCTAAAAAAACATACCTGAAGTTGTGTTTTGTTTGATTTGTGCAAGTATGGGTAATCCTTAATTTACAATACATTCAAATTCATTTTTATGCAGTCTTCTTCCCAATTTTCTTTTTTTAATTCCACCTGTTGTCATGATATGCTCCTCCTATGTTGCGTGTACATCGCAATGGCTTGTATTGGGCCCATCCTTTGACGCTGTTGTACCAACTTGTAAGTAAGAGCAGTGCACCCATGGCGCCCGGGAACAAATCTCAAGATGTGGGCTGAGAGTGGGCTGTTTAGAGTCACCTGCTGGAGGATTCACATATTGTGTATGTTTTATGTTTATGGGGGAAATCAGAGCACCTGGAGGGACATGGAGAGAACATGCAAACCCCGCACAGAAAGGCCTGTGCG
>OMNZ01091147.1:18232-31445 GCA_900303255.1 Lesueurigobius sanzi | reverse complement strand
TCAGCGGCCATCTTGTTTTCTGTTTATATAGAACATGGAGGACTAAATTATGGAGTAACGTTTGTGCCAAAAATGAGCACAACTATGGGGCAACATTTAGTTTGTTTGTTTTGTTGTTTTTTTCTCTCAAAAATGTGAATATATGGAGAATAATGACAGATTTGACACAGAAGGTCAGGTTTATAGCCTTCTATGTTTATAGAAGCATATTTTAGTGGAATAATAATCAAAAAAGTGCCTAATTTTTTTGTGATTTTTGTCAAAAATAAACATTTCTACAGTAACTACAGCCTTTATCTTCCATCTCCTGGGCCAGGTCTAACCACAAAACATTTTCTAATGTCCACAGCCATAGCCATTGATTTTTTGCATATGGGGAAAGAGTGAGGTGAGAAATTCAATTTTGGCCTAATATTTTGGTTGTTTTTCTGCTTCTATCATGATTACTTCATTGATATGACTCGACTACAGCATTCAGATGATACTAGTTCAATTTGTTATGGAAATAAAGAGTCCAAGCACTTGATGGTGCACCATTAGGAGGTGTTTCAGAAGCAATAAAACAAAAAAATACCAGGTGAAAATACAAATTAAAAATGGCCCAAGTCCTCAGAGGGTTTACTTGTACATCGACCTCTCTCCGGTACGGTACAAGGACAAAAGGTTGGTTGACCACTCTGCTAATCTAAGTGTCTATGTTTTGCTACAGAAATGAACCAGTTTACATCACCATGCTGGTCCCTTTCCTGCGCTACTTGTACTGCGAGCCTCAGAGGCTTTCCCAGCATGCACTTCTGCGACACAATCTCTTGCGGGTTCTTCTTCCTGTGAGTCCAGCTGCCGGATCCGTCTCTGAGAGTAAAGATGAACAGAAGAGCTCCTCGGTGTCTGACAGTCTCCTGCTGTGCATGTGCCAGCTGTTCCCATACATGCAGGTATGGGGTTACCAATCCAGTCGCTTTATTTTGTATATGTTCTAATGTTTTGTTTTAAAACCCTCCCTTCCACCGGAAGATTTGTCATTGTTATCAATTAATGATTCTATATATAAGATTAAACTTCTCAGACACGTTCTTGGAAAAGTTAAGGCAGTCTGATCAGTCTGCTTCTGGCAAGGCAAGTTTATTTGTAGAGCATAAATCGCACAGAAGGCAATGCAAAGTGCTTCACAGTTGCATAAAAATATAAGAAGATAAATAAAATCAATCCATCCATTCTCTTCTCCTTATCCGTTGCCGTCGTGGGGGCAGCAGTCCAAGCTGCCCGCATCACATTGCACCAGTCCCTTATGGCTCCTCCTGCAGGTAGTGGGTCCACATCGCTTACCTTATTATCTGATATAGAAGAAACTTAAACAGTAAAGCAACTAGAAGACAAGATAAACACCATTCAGAAAAAAAAAGAAAAAAATACATGAGGAGACTTGTAACAAGCAGAACTGCTTTAAAGTCTGCTCAAATTATTTGACTAGTACTTTTTGACTTAGTACTTTAGCAGCTTGGTTAACAAATACAACTCAAACAGACCGGTTATACTTAAGCTATTTGTTGTGAAAGTGAACATAAATACTGTAACAAGCTGCACAACAAGAACATATTCTGTTCTACTATCTCACACGGTATAACATATGCTGTAAAAGCATGTACTGTTTATCTGTCCACAGTTGGACAGTGTGGAGGCAGTGCTCGACCTACAGGCTCTTGTCAGCGCTCTTCTGCAAGGTCTCTGTGGGACGTCCTCACAGAGATGGAGGTCCGAGCGGGCTGGACTCCTGCTGCAGCTGCTGTGTGCCTGCCACCGCTGCCTACAGTTACACGGAGACTGCAGACCAATGATTCAACTCATGCAACAGCTGTTGTCTGCGTGTCAACAGGTTTTACACTTATGTGACACTTTGTCTTTTCACGCTACTGTATTAAGTTTTCATATAATGGACTCTGGAAAAGTCATGAAATCCATCACACAAAGCTCTTGGATAAAGTATATACCGTCATTAGCTTAATAGGCATGTAGATATGTGGGGGGGTGGGGGTGTAATTGAATGATCTGTTTAATGTGTTTTTAATCTGTAAAGCGCTTTGAGCTGCATTTTGTATGAAAAGCGCTTTATAAATACAGTTTTGATTGATTGATTGAGGTTAGATTTGCAGAAAACATCTCGAATCTTGTCTACATAACTTCATGTGTCTCGATGCACTGTTGCTTGGATAAAGGAATATAAGAATCTCTGTATGTGTCTGAATTCAAAGTACAAATTTAGTGTAAACCTAGTTCCGAACAGAGATACAGATTTCATTGGTTGCACAATTAATTTAAGATAGCATTTTAAAGCATTAAAACCATTGCAGTGTTCTCCATCGAAAGCTGACAGTTCAGTCTCTCTAACGCTGTTATTTTGTAGGAGTTGCCCCTGGAAGAGTTGATGGTGGGTGTCGCTTTGCTCCTGTTGGATGCCCCTCCCCCTCAGCAGAGCAGCCTCCTCAGTCTGGGTAAACCTGTATAGGGGCACACTGCAGGCAATGAGCTGTACATTATACATATCAAACTTGTGACAGAAGCATGCAATTATTCACGTCTCAACCTGCTCCTGCAGGCTCTCACAGAAGTTTTAATTATAGGCAGCTGCTGTGTAGCTGGCTATCATACCTACCATTTTGCTACCTGTTTTACTGTCACTATGTAGCATTTGTAATAAGTGCTTGATATTTTTCATTTTGGCTAGGAACACATTTAGTCTCACTAGCCACTTGGATTTTATACATTATCAACCTGCTCCTACAGGTGGGTTTCAAGGTAAAATTGGTTTTGGTTTTGAATTAAGAATTCAAAATTATAAATATTTTTTATAATTTTTTTTTAAATGGTAAAACTTTTCTAAATCATGTCCATAACAGGAAAAAGTAACTCGTTAGACCTGAATTTGTAGGCTGCTCTAAATTTGGTACACAATTAAAAAAGTAAATCCAGGTTTAAATTGCAGTCTACTTGAACTGTTTGTGTAGGCCCAAATGGGCGAGGATAGCACTTCTCTTTGGTCCTCATGGCGAGGTGCTGACATTGCTGCAACACCAATCGTATGCAGACTTTACACGTACCAAAAAATATTTTTTTTCCTAAAGCCTGTCTATCTGTGGTTGGCCCCCAGTAGTCGCCCAGGAACTTTCCATTGTAATAAAGACCATATTTTTTGATGCTCAAACTAATTGGTTTATGGCCAGAAATGTAATATTACACATTTTACACCAAAACTTACATACAACGGCTTATACAATTTCAAATTGGCTTGTAACTTTGGTAAAAGCTTACCCACAGTGGCCTGGGAGTAAAGAAAAAATCATGGCAAACCCTGTTTATTGTAAAAGATTTAGATTTGTATGATGTAGATTTGATTATGATTGTAGATTTATAACACCTTTTGTCATGTAGAAAGATTGAATCAGGCTCATCTAACAAATACAGTGAGAGGAAGGTTGACTATAATAAAAGTAGACTACAATTTAATTTGTTTGTGAAGGTTCTCAGTCGTACAGGAGTTGTCCATCGTAGGCAAAAATTCTTCAGTCTTCATCTGTACTCTGTAGTTGAAGTGTAGGACGTTTCGATCTTACTCCAAAGATCGTCATCAGCTACTGAAGCCTGGAGCACGCTGTGGGTTTATAAAGCCAGTGAACCAGCAGGAGGAGTCAGCCTCTAGGCCCCTCCTCTCAACTAGTTGTCATGCAAATGAGCCTGTACTCCTGGGAGCAGCAGGGCCATAGGCAGTATCAACGACTTAGAGAGTAGCTCAGGGAGACAATGGACCCTCGTTAAGTACTTGGCAGGTACTGTCAGCACAAAGAGAGGAGGGGCTTAGAGGCTGACTCCTCCTGCTGGTTCACTGGCTTTATAAACCCACAGCGTGCTCCAGGCCTTCAGTAGCTGATGACGATCTTTGGAGTAAGATCGAAACGTCCTACACTTCAACTACAGAGTACAGATGAAGACTGAAGAATTTTTGCCTACGACTACAATTTAATGTTTGTTTAAAAAAAAAAATTATAATATTAATTAAAACAAATAATTTACTTGTAAATAAGCAACATCCAATAAAACCTGTGCTCATGTTCCCCATAACTTGCTCATTACACATGCTTGTACCGTTTGTGCAGTTGTGTTTTTGTTCTCACAGTAAAATGCCCTCAGGAAAGAATTTTAAGTACCTCATGTTCATACAGCAATTTGTCAAATTTTATGCTGCTTTACAATGTGATAATGATAATGTAAGACTTTCGTCTTTGCCCCTACAGCTTTAACTTTATCTCCGGAGCACTCAGAGTCATGTCCGTGGTTGAATCCGGTCCTGGTTCTTCCTGTGCTGCAGCTTCAGTCGTGTCTGAGCCTCACGGAACCATTGGCTGAGAGACAGACTCACAAACTAAACCAGAAGCTTACCAGCCGCCTGCTCCACAACATCAGCAGACCTGTCCAAGCGCCTACACAGGTGACTAGATACTCACATTCTCTCTTTTAGGCCAGATGTAGTAGGTGAAAACATGCTGCAGTCAATTTTGAGGTTTTTGTCTAGTATTGGCGCTTAACAAGTTTTGATATCCAAATAATAAAAAGACAAAACTCACCCTTTACAAAGGTTATTTTATGATGCTTTGTCGCGTGTCCGATATCGCAGCGCTCCGCTGTGTTTCCTACGCTTATCTATGCACAAATGTTGACATATTTGGTATCCATGTGCCCCACATAATGTGACCAATAACAAACTGTAATCCAAATTACAGTTTAGATCGGACCCAAAAAAATACAGCCAGAGCTCGTTCAGTTTCCGCCCAACCCGAACTGGACCCGAACTATCACAGGGAAGCATATGAGCCCGACCCGAGCACACGCACTTTTATCATTTGATTTGAGAGTGCAGAATCAGTGCAGTCTGGAGTGTATTACATGACTCTCCCACCTGTCACATTCACCGGACCTGCAGCACCAACAGTGGCTCCTCCTCTGTTCAGTGTCTCCTCGCATCTCGTCAATCAACAGCGCACTTTCATTCAGCATTTAGCCTTCACATTAATCATAATATGTAAATGCATATTTTTATATCTATGTGTGCAAATAAAATAAAATCACGTGGCTAAAACGTGATCCAGTCAGTAGTACGTGTTTCTCGCAGCACACACACCTTGTCCAGTCTTATCAAGACTATGAGGAAAACTACTGAAATGAAAAATAAAAAAACTCAAAGCCCGAGCCCGACTGTGAAGCGTGACATCTCGGCCCGAGTTTCAGGCCGGCCTCGGGCCTAAAATGTAGACTCTAATCCAAATATGATAATATCCACTTTAGTTGCACCTATAGACACCACACTTTCATGTACTTTTTTCCAGAGGGATTCCTGTTGTAGCTCTCTCTTGTAGCGTGCTAGTTTTTGATATTATTTTTCTTCTTGCTCAAAAATATGATCATGGTGTGATTGGAATCTATAAAGAAGTTAACTTTGACCAATAACAGTTATCATCTGTTGGGTCCTAGACAAAGCATACTGATACTGATGAAAACAATAATGTTCAATAACTTAGTGGTTAATGCTGCAGCACATAATGCCCTGGGATTCAGTCTTTTAAATTCACTTCCTGGCTCCGACAATTAGCTAAATGTGTTCCCAAGTGTCGCCCACTTTCACGTAAAACTGGCACGTCTTGTACAGCCGTCGGGCAAAATGAAAAAAAAAGATAATCATTTTAAACGATGCTTCTGAAATTGTGTATAAATAAAATTCTTCACGTAGGTAGATCAAAGTAATAATAAAGTCATTATTTGATTTCTAAAAGTCTTCTTTTGCATATTTGCCATGTTTTTTTGTAATTCGTGAAGAATAAATAATTACGTGTGTTTTTGTGCCCATAGGCCCAGCCCGGTCCTCAGGTGGTCCCACCCCTCAGCCCCTGGTACAGTCAGCTGATTGTGGCTCTCTCCACTCTGCGCTCAGTGGCCACTGATCCTGAGGTGGCATGTGATTGGCTTCTGTCTGTTGGCTCAGCTCTGACCTCCAACCTGTCCCTTCCCTCCTCCTTCACCCTCATCGTGAGCTACCTCCTGGTCACGGGCCGAGAAGACGTCTGCGAGCTCGCTTTGGACACTGTCCAGAGAATCGCTTCCGCTGACCCCTCCCAGGTACAACTTATGGCAAAAAAAAACACAAAATCTCCATGATAATCTTGGCTTGGGGCTAGATATGCAATAAAGGGAAGCAATGAAAAGGTTAACGCCCCCTTTTCGGTGACACCAGAGGCTGCGTCCAATGAGATTAATGGGGAAACATCGACTGAGATCTTCACATTTACGTCTGAAAAATAACAATTTATGCGTTTTGTATATTTGTCTACTATAAGAGGTAAGCAAATCAAGAGATTTTTTTGCTGTAGAAGATTCACAGAGCGGACAGTTAATGTTTTAAAGTGGGCTAAAGTTAGCAGGAAGTTAGAATGTTCAGACTTCAATATAAAGTGTTTAGCCGTTCATAGGTCAAAAAGGAAACAATATTGAAATAAGAAGCCGCCAAATTACTAACAGTTATATGGGCATTTGAATTTGATCTGGGATTTGATCCAATTTGATCAAATTAAGCCACAATGAACGGCTAAACACTTTATATTGAAGTCCGAACATGCTAACTTCCTGCTTTAGCCCACTTTAAAACATCAACTCTCTGCTCTGTGAATCTTGTACAGCAAAATCTCAGCAAGATCTCAGCCGATGTTTCCCCATTAATCTCAATGGACAAAGCCTCTGGTGTCACCGAAAAGGGGGTGATAACCTTTTCGTTGCTCCCCTCTATAGTTTAAAATTGAGGTGCGGCGCATGGCGGTAACTCTGGTAACTGTCAAAATGCTGATTTCTAGTCTTAGTTTATTGCTAATTTCTCTGTAATTCCTGGGCCAATCCACATGAAACAAAAACTGTCACAAAGTTCAATGTCTTCTCTGTCAGCACATAAGAACTGGGGTCTAATTATTTTCTCATAAAAGTGTGCAAAAGTGGTGACAATATTCAAAAACATGTGCATGATGTTGGCCAGCAGAAAGGACTTTCAGCCATAAGAATAATATGGCAGGTTTGTGAATCCAATCACTATCAAATAAATAATGATCAGGGATTACATTTGGAGATTTTCTTTTTGGAAATGTCTGTTTCTCTCCTAAAGAGTTGTATCGGCATCTGCTCCAATTCTAACACCACATTTAAAAGCAGCACTATTTGAGGAAAGACTGAATTAAACGCCTTAAGCCATGTATATTTTTTAATTTCTTCAGATGACAATCATTTCTTCATATTACTGTATTGACTCACTTAAATATTTATAAATATCAGCTTGTGAGTCCAGGCGATGCACAGAGCTCCACAGAATGCTGTTAAAACCCCAACCTTAGCTCAACAGGAGTTTATTATTGTAGGTTTAGCGGCTACAGTTTATGCAGTGTTTGCTAGTGCCATGTGAGAAGTCCAACCGGTGAGGTTTTATCAGATGCTTAAGTGTATTTGTTGGATTCAGGCCAGCATTCTGTCAGGGTCAAGTTAGTTGATGTAATATTATTGCTGATTTGGCAGTGGGCAAAGCGTGGCTGCAAAAGTCACTGTGTCATTCTGACCGCTAATTTGTCCAGGCAATGGCAGGAGATGGGTTCATGTGCCTATGGCAGGTTTCAGCTTTTTCTATTACTTTGGTGGAATAATGCTTGTGTTTTTTATGATTCCAATAAAAAATCTTCATCTGTCCGTTAAGACCTGTGCACTCAAAGAAGGATTGGATGATTGTCGAAACGTTGGGCATCTAAATGAAATGCTGAAATGTCCAGTCGAATTGATTTAGTGGACTGTTTATATATTTTCTTGCATGCCTGACATTATTTTTGTTTAATTTAATTAGAGTTTGACATGGTTTGCCTGTTGGCTGTGCATAAACCTGTGCACTTGAATGTGCCACCATCCGCTCTGCAATAGGACTTAACTTTTGAATATTATGCTGAAATGTCCAGCTGAATCGAGTTTGTGGACTCTGTTTAACTTTATGAATCAAAGTTGGAAAAAAAAGTTGATGCTTTGTCTTGTTTTGTTCTTATGAAACATGAGTAGAAAGTCAGGCGGCCCATCTCTCAAAAGCTCATTCTACAGGTCACAAAGTGGTGTTTTAAACGTAGGAAATGTGGATTGATCAATGACTTTGCTAGGGATAATTTTTCTCAGTCATTTTGAAGAACAGGGTTGTAAAAAATCTGTTGTGAGCTATTTATCCTTTATTAATTAATCTCTTATTATATACAGTACCTAGTATTATGTACGTAAGAAACACAGATTACAGGATAAATGGATCTAAGTATAATTTGTGAGCAGAATCATGGAACATGAATTTGGAAACTACATTTTGTTAAAACGTGTGTAAAACTGTCAAAAGATGACGATGGCTTGATTTTCAATCCTTCAAAATGAAGGACAGCCTTAAAGATTTACTGTCAGAACTCAAACTATTCTGTCATTGACAGATAATTATCAGTTAATGTAACATCTGCTACCTTCTGTTTTTTGTCAACCTAAAGCAGAGGACCCCCTTGAAAACGAGATGATTCATCTCAAGGGGCTATTCCTCTTGAAATAAATAAATGTCAAATAAATCTGATTGATTCTAAGCATTTCAATTCTCAATTTTTTTTAACTGCAAATAATTTGGTTTACTGAATGTTATCCTGCTCTTTATCTCTTTTTCCCATGTACTGTCCTATTTATATAAGAAATATGAAAACATCTATACAGTACGGAAATCCATTCTGTTTTATAGTAATCAATATGATGTTTTACATTTAAAAAGTGGTTTGAATGTGAATAATCCTTGCATCTATATTAGACAGTGTCTCTATTTTTGGGGCGCATAAAGAGCAGCAGACTGTACATTAGCCCCTATGGGCCAGCAGTCTCCTCCTCCATACGTGAAATATCACACAGTGTTATAAGCGTCTCATTACCGGGGCTCGTTAGATGCCGCGCACTATTCCACCGCACACTTAATTGCTCCCAAAGTGCCACTCGCGCCGGTCGTTTGATGCAGAGGTAGAAGGTTATTGGTGTATTTGAATCCAGTGGCACTGGCTCCTCATCACTGCACAACCACACTTACTGCCTGAACCACAGTTTAGCATGGATCACATTTGATGGCAAAGTGTTGTTGTTTGTTGAATGCATTGTTGTTTACAGATCGTGGTTATACTGTATACACTTTTTCTGAGACAAATCAATAATAGCGGCATATCAAAATAATCAACAAATTTCAAAGGCTGCAGTTATTTAGGAAGATCTTCAACAAACAGCAAATTGAAATATCTCTGTTGGGTTTTATCATGTGTTTAGCAGTTCATATTTCAGTCTTGTCTCACATGTTACTGCTCCTTGATGTGTTTAATATATGTATTGTGATTTGAATTATCATTTAAAACGCTAAACTTGGGACCAGATCATGGACTTCAGGGAAAAAAACTCTTCATGGACAATTAGATTACAGTAATTTCTCTTTTAAGTTGCTAAAGCTAATAAGGTAAATAATCAAGGTAATATTAGTAAATGCATCTTAACTTGTTAACACTGGTCAGGTTTGGTGCGACAGTGGTGCAGATGGTAGAGCGGGTTGCCTTGTGATCGGAAAGTGAGGGGTTCGCATCTCGGCTGCTGCAGGTACAGGCTGCCGTTGTGTCCTTGGGCAAAACACTTCTCTCACCGCCTGTATGAATCTAGTGCGAGTGAGTGGTTGGTGGTGGTCAGAGGGGCCGATGGTGCAGCCTCACTTCCGGCAGTCTACCCCAGGGCAGCTGTGGCTACAACAGTACCTAACCAGTCAATGAATAATGACTACACAATCAATCAATTTATTTTTGTAACGCCCAATTTCATAACAGGAGTCATCTCAAAGGTCAGTATGGACAAAAACACATCGAGAATGATCAAAGAGTATCGCACATCCTTAGACCCTCCCCCACGGCGAGGAACAACCCTTAAAACCACATGCGAGAAAAATAGGAAACCTCGAGTAGAACCATTTTGGGGAGGGATCCACCCCTATGGACGGACACACTACACTACACAACTTATGACACAGGCTTGTAAAGCGCAATAAAAAGTGTAAGGAATTATTATTTAATGCTTTTTTTTTTTTACTTTAACTCTTTGTTGTATGAAAAACGTGATTGAAAAACAAACAAAAAGATAGATAAAAACGAAATAACTGGTATGTTGAGGGTCATGCACTTGAAGGAGACGCTGTACATAGCCCCTCCCCCTCCCCATCCAGGTGAATGGATGGTGGTGCCAAGGTGGCGACCAGCTGCTCCATGTTAATTAAAGCTCGCATATGTCCATGCAGCGTGACTGCTTTATACGTTTGACCTCAGCACTCACATATGATTAAGTATTAACCCTGCGCTGTCCTTCACTCTTCGCTCCCCTGCTCGGGCCTGTGAAGACTTAATTGAGCGTCCGAAAGAAGACATGAGAAGGAAGGACAAAAAACCCTCACCCAGACCGGGCCGCTTTGCATTGTCCTCATTTGTATGGGCTTTTAGAAGATTGAGCATCTTCCCGGACATGTTTCATTAGAGACTGTCATTATTGTGTTCTTGATTGGGGAAATTATCTCATCATCAGAATTTCTACCAAATTCTGAATGTTAAACGAGAACAAATGCTCACACTCATAGAAGCTAGTACTTTATTGTCCTCAAATGTTTAGCTTGATTTGTGTAAGACTGCCTAACTCTAAATGTTTTAGGTTGTTTTGCTTGGCTTTCTAAATAGAAAATGAAGTTAAGGGTGTCTGTGTCTCAAAAAGACTTTATTTCTTCATTCAGCTCCTTTATTACTAATAAATATACAGCATTGTAGACCCAGTAAATATGAATGTCTTTTTGAATGTTTTCCTTGGCCAAGGGAACAACGTTTATAAGCCAATAGGCAAAAAAGCCAGGGCATGAGGGGCAGAAGTACTGATTCAACATAAAATTATATTTATGTGGGATATGATGGGCATAGATTGTTGTCCCAGGTGAGAGATAAAGCGGGTCACACTTTAATATGAGAGATACATCATTTTGAAATAGAAGAAGAATATTATTTCCTTCTATCGGTGAATGCATGTCTTATTGCAGGCAAAAGTACAACAACTATTTCTGTATTTTGTAAGTCTTAAAAATGTTTTTGAGTGAGTCTTAAAAAGGTATTCAGTTTGACTTGGTCAGTGGATTCCTGCACAGACCCTGAAGTTGTTGTTAGTTCTTGCCCTAAACCTTGTCTGTCTGCAGGTGCCTTCTTTACTGCCTGTGCTGCTCTTCAAGTTGGGGAGGGAGAAGAAGCCAGAGCTTTCTCATGCTGTGCTCAACTGTCTCCCAAACCTGGGGACACACAAGGTACTGCCCCTCTTCTAATAGTTTAGTCTGATCTCGAACATTGGAGCTCATTGTGGTTAACAACGCCGGAAAGCAACATGTTCTCTTCCCATTCAGAGAACTTTAGTCTGTCCATATCTGCCTTTTTTGTGATATGAAGAATTATTTGATGACAACAATTTTCCATTTTCCAGTTGTGTGTCCCCATGGTGCTTCAGACTCTGCACGTGTTGGCAGGCGCCCCCAAGCTGCGAGCTGTGGCAATGCGCCTCATGACTGCTCTGTGGAAGAAACAGGTGCGTTTTTCCTTTGTTTTCAACACTATTTACATTGTAGAAGTTATTATGCAGGAAAAAACAAAAAAGGATGAAATATCTCAAAATTTAGATTCTTCTAAATAGCCCTTTGCTCTTGGCATTTTCTCAATGAGTCAGTCCATGTATTGAAAAGTATTTCTGTGACGACATCGTGAAGCTCATTGAGAAAATGCTGAAAGTGTGTAAAGCATGAACCACAGACCTGTAACTTCTTCTTTAAGAGGCTCCTCGGTCCTCCACTCGTTACCTGTATTAATGGCACCTGTTTGAACTCGTTATCAGTATAAAAAACACCTGTCCACAACAGTCACACTCCAAACTCCACTATGGCCAAGACCAAAGAACACATTTTTAATTTTTCAGACAAATATTGGAATTAGACGTGATGTATGTTTTAAACATGTCTAGAATTAACATCAGACTAAAGTTTTAAGTGGCTAAGCGCAGACCCCTCGAGTGGAGCAACTAAGGGAAATTATTGAGGAGATCCACTCCATGGAGAGGTTAACCTTCATCTTGAGACTCAAAGAGCATTTATATCACCAGCACTGGTCAAAATGGACTACTTTAAGTCAAGGACGCTTGGAGCAGTGCCCCCTTTAGTTTTTTTTTTTTGTTTCGTCTTTGTTCCTATTGTTTCTTTTTGTCTGTTCATAAAATTTTACTAAATGAAGAGTATTACAAATATATACTGTATATAAAGTTTTAAACTAATACAAGAATCATTTGTTTGTATATAGTGTAGCGGCTGTCGGCTTTTAAGACCTCACGTAGCCAGGATATTTTGTTTTTTGTAAAAGATATTGCACTGAGTTACAGTTATTATTATTATAAGCTAACAGTTGTCTGCCTTGTTGTTTCTTTGACGTGTCTTTGTGTAGGACCGTGTTTACCCCGAGCTGCAGCGTCTCCTCTCCCCTCAGGACAACAGGGTGGTGCTGGGACGGGACGCTCTGTGGGAGCAGCTCTTGTCCAGAGCCGCCTGCCTCCGGGACGTCTGCACAGAGAGGTCAGAGGTCAGGGCTTTAGTCTGGGATCAGGTTTTTCAGGCCTGACACTGGATTAACTGAAAGAGTAGGAAAAAGGCCAGTCCATCCTATTCACGTAACACAATACCTTCTAATGCATCAATGGGATTTCTGCTAATTTGGTATCCATGGTCATGGTCACTGTGGCCTCACATGACCTGGCTTTCAGAGGTCACTTTGATCGGTGAATTAGATGAACATAACATTCTTAACAACTTTTCTTCTGGAGGCTTTTCTCTTCTTTTATGTTTGAATTGCAATTAGTTCATTAATATTCAAATCTTCAACTTTTTTTTCTTTATATTTTCTTATGTCTTACACCAGGGGTTTTCAACTGGTTCTGCCCCAGGGACCACCATTCAGACTCAGCATTAGTCTGCGGCCCACTGTGTGTGCAATATAGGCCTATGTTTTTGCATAAAAGGGGGCTATATACTTTATTTTACAATACTTTGTGT
>OMNZ01091147.1:0-11468 GCA_900303255.1 Lesueurigobius sanzi | reverse complement strand
CCCTGTGATGTGGCAAATAACAACAGAAATGGATAATCCCACATCAGGTGTCACTAATTTGCAACTTTGGAATATTTTGCTGCGTAAAACACATAGGTCAGTAACTGTATCTGAAAAAAAAGTCCCCATTTTCGGGGACTCTAGGTCTTAAGAGGTTAAAACAGTAAATTTAGATTTATTTTCTAATTTTAAGTGCAATCACATATATAATTTTCATATATAATGGCAAAAATACAGTTTTACTTACCAACTCAAATCAAGATCATTGATACTTATTTCAAGAAAATGTTTTTAGATTACTTTTTGAAGTGTATCAATGTACAGTATCTCTGTTTTTCTATTTTCTTTGGTCACTTATATTTTTATTATTTCGTCTTTTTATTTGAGCATCTGAGTTTCACAAAGTTGGACATAAAGGTACAGATCAGCATGGTAATCAAAGCCAAAGAGAATACATAAATAAATATATACAGAGCAGATATGATGCCCAAAAGGAGTAGCGGAAAGAGAAAAATACCTCTTCAGAAGTATTGTATATTCATATGGTCATTGGTAGTAGTATGTACAGTATTTGTACTTTAACTCAAGTAACGAAATGAAGTACTGGTTGAACGTCCCTCCCCTCAGCGTTCCTACTCTGGGGAGAACACGGCCAGTGCCATCGCCCGTTCGTGTGCCAGCGTGGGGCTCTCCCTGCTGGTGCCGGTGCTGGTCCCGGCGCTGGTGATGTGGCAGAGGGACGGCGTGGCTCAGGTCCTGGCCGCTCTCCGGGCCGCTCTCCCCGGATCGCCCACCGCCGACGACTCCCAGGTCGTGCAGTTCCACTCCGGCTTGGCTCTGGGCATGGTGCTGGCCAGCCTGCACCATCAGCGTCTCAGGTTGGCTTTGGAATGCGTAAAATGTCCTGGAATAAATGTTATTGTGGTTGATTTTTTTTGTGTGTGTGTGTTTTTTGTGCTTTGTCCAGTGACGTGTCAAAGCAGAATGACACAGAGTTATTGGGAAAGGCTCTAGAAGACTTGGAAAGCTGCTCTTTCAACCCCAACCTGGAATATAAGTGAGTACTGTTGTTGTAAAGGCCCTACAAGGTATCTTATATGAAATTGGTTCTGTCCTCCTTCAGTAAATTGCAGAGGCATTTTGTGCATTTAACCTCTTAAACCCCACAGGTGCCAAATTTGGGTCCTGGGGAAGGAAAGAGACAGAGAGAGAGGAAGGAAAGAGGGAGAGAGGAAGGAGAGAGGGGAAGAAGAGAGAGAGGAGAGAGACAGAGAGAGAGGAAGGAAAGAGGGAGAGGAAGGAGAAAGAGGAAGAAGAGAGACAGAGAGAGGGGAAGGAGAGATCAAGAAGAACGAAAGAGGGAGAGAGGAAGAAGAGAGAGAGGAAGGAGAGAGAGGAAGGAGAGAGACAGAGAGAGAGGAAGGAGAGATTGAGAGAGGGGAAGGAGAGAGGAAGGAGAGAGACAGAGAGAGATGAAGGAGAGAGAGAGAGAGAGGGGAAGGAGAGAGAGGAAGGAGAGAGACAGAGATAGAGGAAGGAGAGAGACAGAGAGAGGGGAAGAAGAAAGAGGAAGGAGAGAGATTTTAGTGCCCAATTTGGGTCCTATAGGGTTTAAGGGGTTAATTAAAAACGACTCAAAAACTAGCAGCTTGTTGTTGTCAGCATTACTTTGGCAGTGACCCTGAAAGTTGTGAAACGTCCTGGAAAACCTGGAAAATTACTTGCATATTTTCTAGTAATGGGAAATGTGTGGAAAATGAGAAAAAATGTCAAATGCTCTCCTCTAATTTTATTTCTAAGATTAGATCAAATACCTTGTGAGAGTGCGATATGGTTATAATAGAATGCTCCAGAACATGGGAAAAGGATCTGTTATTTCAAACTTTTCTTGGGGGAGGACTCTCCGACTCCCGTTTTATCATGTGTCCTACAGACTTATGCTCACATGCCTAAGCCTGAAAATATTCAGACCCAAAAACCAATAAGTTTTAGCCATAGACTACATTATTAGAAAACACACGCAGACGTGCACTGGTGAGTGAATAGGGCGGGGAGAGGGCAGCAGAAATATGTAATCACTACTGTATCTTAAAATGGCATGAAAAATCATGAATATGACCTGGAAAATACCGTAATTTCAAGTAAAGAGAGAAAACCCTGTTTTAAACTTATCCCTGTGAAGAACTGTTTGGAAATTTTGGAAAAAGTTAGGACTGTGTTTGGACACAACTAATACTTTAACCCTTTAACCGCCAAATGTATTTTAGCTATAGAGAACAACAGATAAATGTTTTACCAGTTCCTCTCACATCTCCAAGTTAGACCTAAACATTCACCCACTTTATTCCTGATAGCCATTGTTATTTTTATTTAATAATGTGTTGTTTGTTCAGATCGCTCTTGACCTAAAGGCAGGCGCCAAAGTAACGCAAACAAAATACCACTGGGTGCATTTTGGCAACTTTGGTGGTGAAAGGGTTAAAATTTACAAATCATGAAAGCAAACGATGAGAACAAAATCAAAATTTTATACACAGCCTTTAAGGGCCAGTAAATCAGTTAATTATTATAACTCAGGATGTTAAAAACACAATGTAGGTTTCTTTAGGAAGGCTTCAGAATGAATCACTATTGACTGTAAATTGCTATTTGAATGGTCGCAATGTGCAAATGGAAAGGGCTTCAGTTTCCAAATGTGTTTAAAAATCAACCTGAAGTTTGTACTAAAGATATTAACACCCAATTTCATGGCAACGCATCTCACATAGTTTGGAGGAATTTACTAATTAACATTGCTGTTAATAAAACTGTTGTAACATTTCCCCACTCCATTCTGAAGAAGTGCATTGTCTCTTGTTCGTACAAAATAAATGTATCAGATTCTTCTTCTTTTGATGCAGTACTGGTTGCATCCTTGGTCTGGGTTTGGTGCTAGCATCTCTCTGCAGCCATGGACCGACAGAACAACAACTTCATGCTACAAAAATCCTGGACAAACTACTGGCCAATCTGCAAGAGAGCAGTGGACAGAGCCGCATGCTGCAGGAGGTACTGTATATCACAACACATTTGATCTTTTTTTCCCAATGGGTTTTCGTATTAATCTGGTGTTTCAGGTGTTGGCGTACTCCGTGGCGTGTGCCGGTGTTTCTGCCTTCAGTGCGGGACTCGTTGATGCCACCAAAGCTGAGGAGATCATGAGCACCCTGCGCACACTGACAGAAGAAAGCCAGCAGGTTAATAGCCTTTTCTTGAAAATCCACAGCTTTGTTAGTCACAATAATGTTGTGGTTTTGTGTTTGTGGGTGTATTTAGACTCCAGGGTTCTCTTTGGCTTTTGGGCTGGTGGTCTATGGTCTGTCCTCCTCTGGTCATGGCAAAGCAGAAGACATCCATCCACGTTTACTGGCAGCATGGATTAAAATCCTCTTGGCTGAGGTATTTGCTTTATATAACTGTAAATGCTGAACACAATACAACTTATTATCTATTTCTCTGTTGTTATTTCAGGGCTGTCCCACGATGCAGAGACTGGCTGCTGTTAATGGCCTGGTGGCTTTGGTGGGATCGGAGGCCTACATCACCTATGTAAAGAGCATCACTTTTATTTAATATGTATTTTATGACAGCAGCGTTTCGCTATTCCAACAATTGTATGAGATATTTTGATTTAAAGGCTATATACCCATTTTTTTGGGTTACAAATAGTGAAAGAGGGAGCAAGAGTAAGATTATATTTACATTAGGAAAATCACAAGTCACACCACCAAACAAAAATGTATGTTAAATACAAGAACAAGTATATTTATTGAAATATAATGACAATCTAGTCTCAATTTACTTACTCAGTGTGAAACCTGTGCCTCTTTAGTTGAACACAACGCTGATATTCTGGCAGGAATTGAAGAGGGACACAGAATCGATGCACAGCTTACAGCGGCCTATAGTTGACAAAGTGTTGCTTTTACAATGTACTGAAGGAGGACAAAACAAATGCCATTCCACTACTAGAAAACAAATCTGGGTAGAGAGCCTTTAAAATACAAACTACCTGTGCCACCGTAGTCTTGTATTGAATTAGAATTATTGAAATTGTCGGGAAAAAATATACATTATATGCTAACCATGCAACACAAAAACTGCTTTTCCAACAAGCTCAGTCGACATTTTTTGTGTTCTCAAACAGTTTAAGAGTGAGTCAGAGCTCTCCTCTCAGCAGCAGAGCCGTTTGAACGAGGTCATCCGTGCCATCACACAGGTATCCCCACATCTAACTCTCGCTGCCAATCCGTCAGGCAGAATGTGTAAACAGTAGAAGTACTTTCATGCGTCTGTTCCAGATCATTACTTTCTCCGGAGCCATAGGTTTACAGTCCAACAGTGCGTGTTTGGTGGGTCACCTGTATCTGGCCCACGTGTCCAGCAGTCACAGTCACACAGTAGGTAAGCATTTCGGCGTGAGACGATTTTAATGGTTTTATCCGCACTTACTGTATTGGCAGAACATGTTACGAGCTGAGTACAACCCTTATCGTTTGTGTTCAGTTCCCTTAGACTTCAGTTACTTGTCAGAAAGAAGCATCATCCGAGCCATCATTGACTTCATGACTGAGGCTGGGAAAAAAGGTCTGCCTCCTCTTCAACACTATTATAGCGTACTGTATTATATGTGTTTGATCTATTGATTTCAATCGTTTGTTTGTCTCCCCTTTATGACAGGCCCAGAATTTGCCAAACCAGACCTAGTAAAGACCGCACTGGCACCACTGGCATCAAATGGTTCAAGTTTCCAGTTCCCTCCCATTAACTGGAGCTCTGTCCTGTCTCCCTTGATGCGACTCGGATTTGGTATAACATTTCTCTGCTTTTAAAATGTGAAACAATGTGCAAACTGACTAACTGCATTTTTTATGTACCAGGAGAGGAGGTGCAGCATCAGTGCGTGGTGCTGGCTGCCAGTCAGGCCCAGTCGTCCCACAGCGCTGCTCTGTTCCTGGGCTCGTGGATAGCACCGCCTCTAGTGCACAGCCTCAGTGTAAGCAGTTATCATTTGCCAACTTTCTTTGCGTTTCCTAGTCATGGAAAATGAGAAATAATGTGAAATGTCCTTGAAAATATTAAGCTTTTCTGATATAAGTTAATGTAAGCAATACTTTGCTCATCACCAGACTAAAGACTAGCTCACTTTACTGGAGCGGAGTCATGTACGGAGACAAGTTCTAATGTGAAACACTGCATTAGACCTAATATTTTATTTTGCACATGATTGATGTGAAATTGATTCCCCTCAGCCTAATAGACCCAACAAGCAGTAACCAAGTAATCATTTTTAGGTTATGCATACAGAATACATGAAAAATGATCTGCCAAAATTTTCCCGGGAGAGTACTCACGGACCACCCATTTCAGCATGTTCTCTAGAACAGTGGTTCCTAACCTTTTTTGTCTTGCGTACCCGTTGGGCCTTTATTTATATTCCAAGTACGCCCTGCCTCAATTGGTTTTGATGATTAGTTAGAAAGTGAATGACTAAAACACGTATTTATCAGTAAAAAAGCCACAAAATTTTCTCAAACTCTCACTCTTTACAGTTAAATGCTTTAAATAGCTTTTCTTTGAACATGACAATCAAAAATACAATTCAATTTGATCTTATTTTGTATCTGAAATTATTACAAGTACCCCCCTTCTAAGCTCTTGCGTACCCCCAAGGGTCCCTGTACCTCTGGTTGGGAAACACTGCTCTAGAAGACATACGCTCACACGTCATAGCCTGAATCTCTTCAGACCCAAAAGGCTATAGGTTTTAGCCTTAGACTACATTATTAGATCGCATAAGCAGGTACGCACTGGGGAGTGGGGCAGAGAGGGCTACGAAAATATAATCATAAAAAAACATTATCTCACACTGCAAAGAGAGATGATCTAGTATTAAGATAAAAGGAAAAATATAAGTATCAAACCAAAACAGACCCAACTCTATGCTTGTATTTAGATCTGCTGTTCCAATTTCAAGTTATATTTACTAAGCAATTTTTTCTTATTTTAGTCATCAAGACCAAAAATAAGTGAATATTTCTTTGTTTTAAGAAAATAGTTCTAAATGTTACTGCTTGAAAAAAGATAACATTGCTTGTTTTTAGTCTGAAAATGCTAGTTTCAAGATTGCTGAGGGTGATATGGAGCTAGTATTATTTTCTTATTTTTGAAAATCTTGCCAAGTAAAATTTTCTTGTTCTGTTGGCAGATAATTTTGCTTGTTTTAAGTATTATTTTTCTTATTTTTTTAAGTGGACTTTATTATGTGGAAAATCAGTGAAATGACCTGGAAAAAACATTAGAGCGAGAATCCTGAGTTAAAAGGTTTAAATCCCAAACTTGTGCATCAAACAGACCTAATCCTGAGTGTGTTCTCCTCAGTACCAGACTCGAGCCCACCTGTACGAGACGTTGGGCGCGTGGATGAAGCATGTGGCAGAGGACAAACTGCAGGTGTATGTGGAGAGCCTGGGACTGCAGCACTTCCAGGACCTCCTCCACCCACAGCGCCTGCCCCTGTGCCGCTCACTGCTGCAGGGCATGGCTCAGGCCATGGCCCTTCCCAACCCCCCCAACAACTGCTGGAGCCTGCTCTGCTCCACCACCGAGAAGATCTATAACCTGCTGCCAAACTGTATCCAGGTACTCACACTTTGAATCATTTTATAAAGATTCAGAAACATCTTTTTACTGCAGTATTTCCATTTCACAGACTTCATCCTTATATTAAAAAGAGGGGTTTGCATTTCCTAAACCCATAACATTTTTCTGCCAAAGTCTTAACTACATATTATTGTGTTCGTTGTTGCTTATGCGTAATGTTTTGCCAATATTTTCCAGGATTCTGAAGTGGAGTTGTATGTGGGAATTGTCAAATGCCTTTCAGAGATGTCAGATACAGAAATTGACCGAATAGCCAAAGTCAGTGAGGTACTTGTATATCAATAAATATATATTTTTATAAATTAGATAGATACAAATGACCAGTCTACAGTTCCTACAATCGACAAATCTTCTCATTTTGCCTCAGACGCAGATGGAGAAGAGCTGTTTTGTCTTCTCCTACCTGACGTCCCAGGGCAGGGTGCCTCTTTTGGGACTCAATGATCTCATCTCGGGGGTGCTCCGTGGTTGGCCCAGACGCAGAGTGGACTGGTTACTGCAGCAGACCTTCTACCAGTGTCGCTTGGCAGCCAGCGCCCACACAGGTCCGCTACTAAACACTCTTCTTGTTAAAATGTGTTCAGTTCTATACAAATTTGCTGTGTTTTTGGTTTGGTAAAGACACGCCGTATGTTGTGTGTAATGCGTAAGCCACAAGAGGGCGCCCTAAGTCAACAGTGATCTGTTGTGTTTCAGGCGTGACTAAAAGAATGGAGTGGCTTTTGGAGCTGATGGGACTGATCAGAAATGTTGTGTATGGATCAGCCCCCGTCTCCTGTGGAGACACTAAACTGGTGTGTCATGGGTCCATTTTCACGATACCACTTTACTACTACTACTACTACTACTACTACTACTACTACTAATACTAATAATGATGACATTTATGGCTCTTTTCAGGGAACCGAGTCTTTGAGCATTTTTATATTGATATTTTTATGAAGCTAGACAGAAATGATCAAAGACCTGATTGTTCTCAGGCTTTACCTCTTTATTCCAATTAGGGGAAGGGAAGGGAATGTTATTTGTATAGCGCTTTTCATATAACATAGTCACACCCAAAGCGCTTCACACATGAAAGGGAGGGGGCTCATTCACTCCATGCTGATGGTGGTAAGCTACTATTGTAGCCACAGTTTCCCCTGGGGTAGACTGACAGAAGCGAGGCTGCTCACATCTGCGCCAACGGTCCCTCCAACCACCACCAACCACTCACACTCACAATTAGTTATAATTGTGATATAAATCTCACAATTATAATTTAGTTATAATTGTGAGATTTCAATTATAACTAATTGAAATCAGTCCAATTAGTTATAATAGGAGTATTTTTTAAACTTTGAAAACCTTTATATCACAACTTGGTAAGTTAAAATGACTAAAATTAAGAATATTTAACCTTGAGTTGTTTTTACACTTAAAAGATGAACAAAGAATTTTTTGTTTCACTTTTTGCACTTAAAATTTGAAAATATATCTCAGTTTATTTGAATTAAGGTGATTTATATTATTCTAAGAGCAAAATTAAGGCTAAATAAACGTAATTTAAAACATTTTAATATGTCAAGATATCATTTTTTGCAGTGTGCTCTGCTACTGTTGAGATTCATCCGTTTGTTCAGGACTGACTTAACAAAGACCAGCTCTTTTCACAAATGAGATCCAGATTGAACCGTTCACCTTAAAGAGCCATTTAAAAGAGCAGTTACAGCCATGAACGTCACATCACTAAACAGGGTCCACGACATGATACGTATCGCGATACAAGTGTATCCAGGTACAGCGTCCATAATACAATACATATTCAATAGAAACGGATGAAAAAGGATCTTATGAGTGTACCAAATATATGTTTTTATCATTCTGAATGGACTCAGCAAGTTAAACCTGCTATTGCAGTAGTTCTGAATTAGCCAAGGGGTCAAACAAGCATATTAAATACATTTTATTCTATTATTTGCGTATCATGATACAGGTGTCTCGATACAATACACGTATTGTAAGTACTCCTCAACGATTGCTGATATGATATACAGCTCTGGTAAACACTGACATGGTATTCTAAACAGAACACTTCAACATAACAATACCACATTTTTAATTTTACCATATTTATATAAAACCTTCACTTCACGAATTAAAGAAAGTAGGATTGTCTTACACAGTGTGCTCACACACATTATCTGTCTGATATGTAGCCTGTTGTAATCTAATACAGAAAATAATCCTTCATCATCATTGTTCATCAGTCAAATTTCAACAAATACTCTCTCCCTTCCTCTAGGCCTCAGACTTTTTGCTCCAGGTTTTCTGTGGTGCCGTAGTGTCCTGGGGGGACCACTCGATGCCCCTTCTCCTTGGCATCAGGGCCCAGTGGTTTCCGTGGCAACCCAACCCCAAACCGCCATCGGTGCAGCACATGCTGTACGGTAAAGAGTCCTCCTCTGAGCGTTCCCTGCCCCCGTGTGTTTTGGGACTGTCCCATAGCCTGCCCACACTGTTGGCCAAAGACCCCTGGAGCGCTCAGATACATAAGGTCCGTCATGGAAGAGATGGAGTGTCGTTTCACCACTGTTTTCCACTGTTTTATTGACTTTTATGTTGTATTTTAGTTCATAGACTGGCTTCTTAGTGTGACGGAGGCGCCGCAAGAGAATATATCTACACCCAGCCTCTCAGCGGTTAAAGGTAAAGACATGGATATTCTCTGTTGTCAATTCTGGGCATATTTTTACATACTGAGATGACAAGTGGGGATGATATAATACAAATGATAATAAAGGTCACATGATGAATGCTTGAAGACTTTGATCAGAATGGTAGCAAAAGGTTTTAAAACTAGGACTAGGTTGTTTTAAAGCTGTTTCACCAAGAGGATTTGTCTATGTTGCTGATGGTTGTATGTATGTAGGACTGCACTATATATCGAAAACAACATTGTATTGCAATATTATTATTTTTTTATTTTATTTAACTTTTATTTAACAAGGGAAATCCCATTGAGATTAAGAACCTCTTTTTCAAGGGAGTCCTTATTGCCCCATTAAGCAAGAAGTCGCAATATATTGCAAAAGCCATCCATCCATCTGACTGAGACAGATTTTTGCAAACTCTAAAACAGACTTATGAATGTGCAAACTTGAGTTTGTTATATTTTTCCGAATTTACTTCCATTTAGCCTTGTTTTGGTCATGATTTTGTGTTTTTTTTTTAAAGTATTTTTTGACACAAGTACTTCAGATTTGTGTTTAATTTGAATGGTGTTGAATAATTTTCGTAAAATATCAAAACAATATCGTTATCACAATATTGCACACCCGTATCACATACCGCTAGTTTTCTCAAGATTGAGCAGCTCTGGATAGATGAATATACAACCTTCTTTTTTGTAGATAACAAGCTGTTGTCAAACCCTTTGATCAGAATACACACTCTTTATATATTTATTTATTTTATTTTATCAGGAAGTCCCTGTAAGAGTTTTATGTAAGAGTCCTGAGATCAGATTAGACGTGTTGAAACACATGTTACTGTCTCATATACTAAACTTTTAATTTATTGACATCATCTACTGAACAAACAAGTTCCTCTTGTTAGAAGTAAAATCTTTGTTGTTTCAGCTTGTCTCCTGGCTCTGAGGTGTTCTCCCGAGTTCAAGAAGAAGACAGTTTGGACCAGAGCTTATGGCTGGTAGAAGGTCGAACAAACAGATCCCACCTCAGACAACAGACTTTGTGCTACACGTTTCCAGAAATTTGAATCGGTTGAAACAGGAACTGGTTCAGCTCCCAATGCTGCTTTGGTAAAGGTCTTCTCAGTTCTACAATTTCATTTGAGTTTTGTTTTCTTTTTCTTGTTCCATTTGTCGAGACGGTGCCTTCTCTCCTTCAGCAACTGCCAAAGTGTTACACTTGCACCTGCAGGATATGGAACAATACATTTCACAATTTGAAGTATTTGAAGTACAAGTATAGACATCCACCTCTTTTCTCTCATCGTTACTGCTTCCTTACCAAGTAGCAGAAGTGGTAAGTAGCCGATCAGAACAAAGTGGAGGTTGGGTGTGGTCTCTGTGGACTTTGATGAATTTGAAGCTGGTGTACATGGATTGATGTATGGCAAGGCCTGGTAAAGAGTGAAGCCTGTGGATGGCACAATAAATTACAGTAGGTATTTACAGTAAAAAACATATATTTGTCAATAAAAATAAATGACTGACTGTGTTTTATGTGTCACATTTCATTGTTTTTTTTATAAAAGTATTGAATCATGTTAAATTATGTTGAGTAAAAGTAAAAGACCACTAACAACCGTAGAGTGTACATTAATGATGGAGATACAATTGGCTAGTTCTCCGTGAAGCCAGTTAGCATCAGGTTAGCACACGGGGCTGGCTCCGGAACCTCGATGCTCCTATTGACTTTCCATTGAATCTTTTTGGCCCCTCTTTAACTCATTATTGGAAATGGTAATATGACCCTCAAGTGTCTTTTAATATTTTCAAAAGAGAACGTAACTGGCACATACCAAAATGGATTTGGCTCCAAAAATTCAATATGGCGGCAGAGAGCAAACTGGCCCAAAACCAACTGAGAAAAAAAAGTGTTTTGCCTGCTGTGTCTCCCCTTAAATATGTTGTATGTTTTATTATGCCTCTCTTTAGACCAAACTGTGTTTAAACTAGTTTTCTATTTTTAAATCCAGTATTTATCTGGCCTGTGCTGCGCTGATACTGACTCACAGCTGTCTGCCTGCTCTGCCAGCTC
>OMNZ01091133.1:0-17032 GCA_900303255.1 Lesueurigobius sanzi | reverse complement strand
AGCCACTAGAGTTGTGATGTCTTGCTCCTCCTCCTGTTGGACGTCACCAAACCATCCATTGCCTCTGGTCCACATTCCGTCTGTGTTGCCCATCATTTCTGCAGTTTTGCTTGGTACTTGTGGCCTGTGAAATAGAAAACATTGTTTACAAATAATAAAGAGGATATTGTGCAGCTTACTATTCATCACCATTTGTTAAGAGACCCCCAATGACTCACTTCTACTCAGTAAAAACTTATTGTCTTTCATGTAATTTATAAAACATTTCAAATAGATAATCATTGTGTTGTCACACCTCAGCTAACAGCTTTGTATATAAGCCAATTGAGTATTAAGATGTAAATTGATTGATAAATAAATGTTTTGATCAGAAGTTACCCAGTAATTAATCATGTGGATGTTTTGTTGAGGCATTTTGGGTGTACTTGTTTTGGGTGTACGTGTTTTGACAAATACATACGGTAGATACTTTACTTGCTTACTGTAAAGATGGCGGATTTCATTATGACAAGCAGAAATGTTTGAGAGAGGTTTTTAAGAAGTATAAACCACAGCATATAAGATTGAACATGTTTACCTGTGTGGTGCTTGTTGTGGATGAGCGGGTGGACTACGGTGATGGAGCAGGACGTCTTTTGTCTCCAGATTGAGTTCCCCGAGTTCGCCCCCGAGGCCGCCCTTCGCTGATTGGTTTACTCCGCTGTCTGTCTGCTCGTGTTTGTCCCGCCCTAGAAATCGAGCCTACGCATGCGGTCGCCAGACTCACCCTGGAACAGGGGGAGTCTGGTTTTCCAGGCTACATTATCGTGCCCACTCCTGAACAGCAGGTGGCGCTGCGCAGATGTAAAATTCAATGCCACTAACCATACAATGATTTGTTCCTAAAGTATTTACTCATAACATTTAGTATCAATATGTGTTGTTTTTCTATTCTTTGGTCATTTATATCTGCACAAGTTAAACCAGGGTGAACTGAAGAGGAAAAGACTCAAATACATCTTCAGAAGTATTTTATATTCATATGTTTCATGTTTTTGAAGCTGCAAAGTTATGATTCGCAACAATCATTTAAAATTAAATGTACTTTTTACTTTGAATACTTAAGTATTTTATAAAGTGAATGCCCCTCCTCGAACTGCCATCTTATCGTGGTGGAGGGGTTTGAGCACCCGAATGAACCTCTGTTGTCTGGGGCTTGGTGCTCCTATAGGTCTCCCATGGCAAACAGGTCCTAGGTGATGGGTCAGACAAAGAGTGGTTCAGAAACCCCTTATGATGAGAGACCATCAAAGGCAGTTACGTCGCCCAGAAGTGGGGTAAGCAAGACAATGGATGGATGGATAAAGCAAATACTGCAGCACGTAGGGGCATTATGTAACCTTTTCAGTGAGAAATAAAATAAGATATTTGTGCATATTTTACCTTTTAGTGCAGCAGTAGCTGTGTGGGTGCAGCATGGCTCCTTTACTTTCCATCACAGCGGCTTCTATGACGCTCCAGGATCAAATATTTTTAGGGGTTCATACCAGAAACCCCATACAATTGATCCTGGAGCGTTATAGAGATTTGTATAGCACTTTCATATGACACAAGTCATCCAAAGCACTGGGCAATGTGGGCGAAGTGTATTGCCCAAGGATACGACAGCGTGCACTTGTGGGAGCCGGTTACATTGTCCCCTTTAAGTACATTTTGATTGAAAAATAATGAAGTGAATATTTAAAAGGTGAAATTTTCATTTTGAATGTAAAACACTGAACTGAAAATGTACTGACTGAAGTTTGGAGACAAAAAAATTCAGCGTTAACAAAATTCAAAGTGTAAAATTCAAAGACATTTAAAATTCACAAAAATCACACAAAAATTCTTCCATACAAAGCCCCAAATACCACAAATTGCCAGTTTCTGAATTAACTTTCTGAATTAACTGTCCTACCAGAAAGGTAGGATAACTCCAGGCCACAGCTGCTTAGCTTTGCATTAAAGCGCTGCTAACAATGTGAACGGCAGTAAAGGAAAGGAATATACAGCACACAAACTTACCTCACCATCAAAGCTATAATTTGCAATGGCAACCAAGCTAATTCAGAAACTGGTGATTGTGTTGTTGGGTTGTTGCTCTCTTTTCATCTCGTTGATCCTGTGTGGATAAGTCTTGCGTGCTGTGATCCCCATGTGGCTCTGTACCCTGACCCTCTATCCGCTCCCGTTTAGCGAACCCTGCTTTTCTGTTGTGTTCATTTCCCCCCTTAACAACTGCTGTGTTGATTTCGGAGTGACAAGGATTGGTCTATATACAGTCATGTGCTTTGGGCTTGCTATTGCAACAAACTAGGGAGGCAGAATACCACAGCAAACTAAATCATGCGTATCAAAGGAAACAATGATCATTAACATCCCACTTTTGCTTCATTACAATAGCAGTACTCAAACTTTCTTCAAACTTATACCTTAACTTACTCCATCTGCTATGAACTACATATCCTACATAAGTATATGCTTGAAGGAAATGCCTTCTCATACTAGTATCGACAAGTATTGAAATGAAAGTACTTCTATTGGCTTGGGAAAGGTCATATTGGAGCATCTCTACTGCTTGAATCCTCAAATTGTATTGTGTGCAGCCCCTGACTTGCAGCTCCCAGAGGCGAGTAGTATTGACTTACATTTACTCAAGTACATGTACCATACTTGAGTAACTACTTTTTAGAGCAGTTTTATAATACAGTACATACAGTATTTTATTTTACCTGTTATAACTGCGAGTAAATCTTAGAGAGGCAGAATTTCTTATTTTGATGTGTTTTATGACATTTTCATTGTAAATATTAGGATTTTCACATTATTGTATGTTTTTTCTCATAACGTATGTCACAATTGAAACATAAATCACACTTTTAGGCTCAAACAATTACTCAGTATTCAAGTACTGTCTCTTGGGTCACTCCATTTTACTTCTATTTGAGTAAAATTATTTTAATGTAACATTACTCTTTCATGAGGAAATAGTTTGGCTACTCTAACCACCTCTGGTAGCTATTAGCAATAGGCAGGAGATTTTCTTTTTGCTCCTGATTCCCCCCAGAGGAAAATTATAATGGGATAAATATAGTGCTCGATAAAAATGGGAAAGTTTCAGTTGTGGAATATATAAAGAGTGATACCGTAAGTGTAAAGCAGAAGACAGGGTTAAAGAACACGGTTTTATCATGTGGCGTCTTTGATTTGAGCAAGGATTTGTGTTGAGGGTCAGTGGAAACATCCAGAGATAGTTTGCCTACCAAATGATGACATTCAAATGAGTTACTTTTCGTTTCAATCGCCCTTTTGTTTGCTCTGTCTGCCGAGCCCTGGCTGCTAAAGCTGGCAACAAGTTATGAGGACACAAGAGATCTAATGAATAAATAACAATTCATATTACGTATATATATTAAAAATATACTAGTGATATAGTATCTCATATGACACATAATGAGCCTATGTCCTGGATTTTGTGTTCCGGACACATGAAAGCTAATTCTAACCTCATGTGAGAAAGCAAAACAAAATGATGTGAAGAGATTGGGTTGATATTTAATTAAAGTCATCCAGTCAGAGAGATTTTACGTTTTGATGTTCTATACTTCAGTGAAGGGCTGATTCTGATCAAAAGTGGCAGCCTCGAAATATCAGTGAAGGACAATCCAAATTGAAACAAAAGTCATAGAAAGTCATTTAAAATATCCAGAGACACAGGCCTAGTCTTTTGAATATTTCGATCCTGATCCGGCTTCCTCTGATAGAAGGGTGAACACTTACCTACTGTGCCCTCCAGTCTAACCATGGATATTACAAACAAGCAGAAATAATGCCCTCATTGTGGCATTAAACAACTTCAATAATGACAATGCCACCATTTTGCGAGGGTAGAGCTGGGTCTAGAGACTGCATTAAAGAAAGTGACTTAGGCGTTTCAGCTCAAATAAATGATAAAAACACTGAAAGAAACAGTGTTTTATTGAATAAATGACCATCATTGTGTTCAATTTGGCCCTGGAAATGAAAGGTATTGTTTTTTGACAAAGTGTGTGTGGTTTCGTTTTTTTAAGTACCGGTTCAAGACAGAGTAGGCACTGGTATCGGATAAAACCCAACCCTAGTTGTGGCTGCTACAGTAGTTTACCACCACTGAGAAATGAATGAATAAAGACTACAGTGCAGTACTTTGAGAAGCTATTCAGGCTTGTAAGGCGCCATAATAATTGTTATCCTTTGTTCTTATTATTGTATATCAATGTTGTTTAGAGCAAGGGTTCTTAAACATTGAGGGTTACATTGAGGTGACCCCGAAATTGTCCAGACCACACGGGACCCCTATTGTAAAATATAATTCGCATTTAAAATTACTTCAGCTGCAAAACGTTTAAATCTGGTTTATTAAGGTTTGATCTGATAGTATGTTTTGATATTTGGCTTCATTTCATTAAAATAAATGAAATCATCTTGCGACCCCCGCATGAGGAACCACCGATTTAGAGATACTGGATCTATAGCAAATTATCAATCAATATACATTTTTAGGAATTTTGTATTATACACTATATTTCACAAAACAAAGTTATTTTGTTAAGGAAAAGTTTTATAGTTTCAAAGTCTTCTCTGTTTTGAATAAGCAAGTGTTTTCAACAATGGCAGCAAAAACACATGCCTGCGCTAAAGAGATCTATCCTTTATTCATTCAGTATATTATTCTTGTTTCAAGAATAGCAAAATAAACAACAGTGCTTTTGTTTGGTCTTTGTAAGACAACAGTTTTGCATCACAGCAGGTTTTATTGCGTGGATATAGATTTATTGCATGGATGTAGTTAGTGTTAATAGCCAGTGCAGTCCTAAAATGGCTTAATTCTTCTTAATAGACTCATTAAGTAGGTAAGTAAAGTTATTAAAAAGTACAGGGCACAGTATTTTCTCCTGCAACTTTTCCTATTTCCGTATTGGCACGCCACAGCGGGCATCTGGTATGTGTCTGTGACGACTTTCGGTGCATTTTTGTGCAACAAATGAAAAGTGAGCCGTTAAACACTAGCACAAAGTGTCTATTGTAAGTGGAAACATGTGCACATTTATGATAGATGAACATGTCATTGTCGATAACTGCTGAGTAAACTGTGGTCAAATCAAAATGGCCCACAACTAGTCAATCATTAGGCAACATTTTTATCAGAAGTTGCCTTCCATCGGAGTCTAAACTTAACATGCGTTGTACCCGAAACGTTAAGAAGGGAAGGCAGGAAAGAGCAAAAGTGTATAAAAATGCAAAAATGAGCGTGACCACTATTGGAGATGTGGTGAACATCAAGGAGGGGGTTTAACAGAGGAGGTGGGCCGGGGCTTTGTGGGTAAGAGAAATTTGGCATGTCCTATGGAAACAGCTCTGGAGCCAGCACATACTCATTCTACTGTAAACACATACACACATCTCGCCCAGTGTTCAGACAGAGCGCAGACTTCAGTGGCCGTCATTCAAACTGCATTTTAAGGGCTATTTAAAGTCATTCCAATAAAAACCACAACCCCTATAATATGTTGTCCAGGGTAGACAGAGGAGAGAGAGTTTTGTTTTGGGCACGCTAGGGGTAATAGTAGGAAAGGGGTGAAAAACAGTCTGGTTTTTGATTCTTCTCGTGAAGCGTCTGGAAAGGTGATTTATTCTCATAAAAAGGTATATAGATGCATACTTCTACTGGATTTTATTTATCAGCCCGTCTTCCCTCTCAGTCACCTCAGCATCTCTGATATTTCCCACAGGTATAGTTATGAGAGGTGCCCACTTTCTGACCCCAAGTTGGCAGCGTGTAGCTGGGAAATATTTCAGCTATGTATGGCCTTGTGCAGCCACTTCACTCAAGGTTTGGAGTATTTATTTACCGTGGTGTGTAAGCCACATCTCATCCCATTGTGTTCCGGACGTCTTCAGGCCAGCTGAGACCACCACCCCCACACGTTTACAGGCAACATGACAGGCCAGACCCCAGAGTAACAGGATAATGAAGGAGTTTATCTGTCTGCATCATCACCTTAAATCTTCATCCAAACTCAACAACTACATTGCATTCCGAAGAGTGTTTTTTTGGCATTATGTCTATTTGCTCTGTTCTCAGCTTAGGGGCTGTGAAACACAGTCTAAACACAGTCACTCATACCACAGAATCCTGGCATGAGCTTCCAGTGCTCAGCGAGGGCGATCATGGAGCTCACTAATAAGCAGCGCTTCTTGCATTTACAGCAAAATACTGTTTATAATGGCAGCCTTAGTTAGTGAACATGCATATTAGGATCATTATGTTGATGTTGTCCCAAAGCAAACACCCCAATGTCGTGGCTAAGGAATCACCTCATCTTAGTAACATCACTGGTTTAGACATTACTTTAATGTCTAAACCAGTGATGTCTAAACCAGTGATGTTCATGTGGACATTACACTTAATGTAATGTCCACATGAAAGTAATGTCCATTCATGTGGACATTACTTTATTGTCCACATGAATGGATGAATTTTATCCTTTACCTACTTAATGAGTCTATTAAGAAGAATCACCTCATCTTAGTAACATCACTGGTTTAGATAACTTTATTGTCCACATGATGAATTTTATCCTTTGCACCCTTTAATTTACACAAACCTTCACAAAAAACAAAAATGACAGAGTGATATTACTGTATTTTCTAGACTATAAGTCGCACCAGCCAAAAATCCATAATGAAGAAGAAAAAAACATATATAAGTCGCACTGGACTATAAGTCACATTTTTTTTGGGGGGGGGGGTTTATTTTACAAAACCCAAGACCAACAACAGACATTTCATCTTGAAAGGCAAGTAATAGTGATAACAATAGAATAGAGAACAAGAGGCTGAATAGGTGTATGGTATGCTAAGGTAACACATTGATGGTTAATATTCAGCTATACAAAGCATAAACAATGAACTGAATAGGTGTCTGATATATTAACAAAACATATTATTAATTAATTCATATACAAGTCGAACCTGAGTATAAGTCGCAGGACCAGCCAAACTATGAGAAAAAGTGCGACTTATAGTCCGGAAAATACGGTAATAATAAATTATAAGCAAAATTGCAATTGTCCTTATTTGCATGCTTGTCTGCCACTATAGGGCAATCTGTCAGGATCAGTGGGCGACTGGAGTGCGCTGCTCGGGGTCTCCTGTTCGGTCAGGGCTTTCAAGCTGGAGAATTTAGCCTATTGTGCATTATTTTGGGTTGAAAGGGAAGTTCAGACTGAGCACCAGGAGGCATCCCACTCAGATACTGGGACATGTGCCGTTAAGTAGTGCTGGAATTTTCTTTCTTGAGTACAAGTACAGATAACGGAGCAGCAAATTGAGTAAAATATCATGTTATAATTCTACTTAAGTAAAATAAAAAGTGTCCACTTTCATGTGTACTAAGTATTTCCACACATTTTAAAAACTTTTAAATGTGTGATATTTTTCTAAAGAGTTATGGTTCTATTTTATGGACTAAAACAGGTCTAAACTAGATTTAAACCAGGTTTAAACCAGATCTAAACCGTAAACCACTGTGACCACAGTTACTGAGAAAATACATGTTTAAAACTACTACTCAAAATACGTTTACTTTTACATCAGTTCAAAAATGTAGTAAAGTTGTCAGTACAGATAGTTGCTCTAAAATGTAGTAAAAGAAAAAGTATTCATGACAAAAAGTTAAATAAAAGTACCTAAAATTTGTACTTTTCACTTTCCAATGCATTTCGGTAAATGGACCAGTGTTGCAGTGATTCAACTTTATTACCACAACTATCTCAGTAAAACAGTAACATTTCTTCAGATGCCATTAAATACAATTCTTTTGCATCCTCCCCAGTGTAAAATATAATGGTTTGTTAGGCCATGACATTGTTAAGAACTATTTTTCAATTTCACATTTCAATAACCGGAAAAGTGCAGGGTAATAATCCCACATTTATGCTTTAGGTTGGTATTTAAAGTGACCTTGCACAGCCACATTTGATCTTGGACTTCGCCTCAAACACCAACGAACAGAACATGTCTCAGGCTTAAGATCGGCAATCCTCTCAATTTTTGGAATTGTACTGGAAAAACATACACAAATGAGTGCTCCGGTGTCTCCAAACCTAAGTAAACACGCTGGCTTCCAAACTCCACAACGCCGTGCTAAAGAGACGTGTCAGACGCACTCTGAGTTAGGTCTTCTCAGCAGAGGATGAGTGATCTGAAAGGAAGGAGAGGTTTGTGGGTAATTTACATATGCACGGATACAAGATCACTTTGGGGTCAGTGGTAAGCTGCCAGTGGACCGTTCCAAAGCCTGTAAGCCAATCACATCTCACGCCATGCATTTTACCTCTGTCTAAAGGAGACATATCGTATGAAATTGAAGTTTAAGTTTAAGCTTTAAGCCAAGTCATAACGTTATTCCTTCATCAGAAAATATACCTGCACCTGTCACTTCATTCATGTAGTTTGTGTAATCCTTTCCACTTTGCTTATTGCTTCCTGGGTGACTTCTTCTTCAGTGCTTTGATCTGTGCGCCCTGGGTACGATCCCGTGTTTTTCAAATCTGAAACTGAAACTGTCTGTGCACAAAGTATATTCACTTGCTAGCCATGTTGATGGATGAAAGAGAACGTTTATTTGCACTGCTGTGGGGTGCTCCAGGCTCAAACCTCACCTGCCTTGACAATAGTATTTTAGATCAACTGTCTACAGAGACATTATTTAAATTTATAAAACCTAAAATGCAACAATCAGGTCCCTAAAGAATGGTTTTAAGGTCCACTTTAAGGTCCACTTTAAGGTGTTTAAGAAACAATACTTGTCATCCTTGGACCACATTGCATTGCATTGTGCCTGAATAATATCTAACTGGAAGCTTAAGTGGCAACAGTGGCTCAGATGGTTGTTTCATACAAAGATTAGATACATTATATTATTATTAGATTATATAAAACACTAGATCGGACATGACGCTTGTTGTCGTGGCAAACGTGGCGGCCATCTTGTGACTGGCTGGTGAGTCTAATGCTAATAGCAAGTAATGTATCGCACAGTTTACACGGCGACAAAACGGCAGAACATTGGTATTGGAAGCACGTATCTTCTCACATCGTATCCTCTGACTCCCGGCTCCACTGAATACGGTGGAGTAGGTGGTTTCATTTCTCAGCGGGAGGCCGTTTTCAGACCATCTGCCTACTGAACTACGCAAAACGGGAACGATGACGTTCCAGTCGCTGTCTGAACACTGATTGGCAAATAACTGTCTGTAAATAATTTACAATGACTTTTACTTTAGGATGCACCAGAGTCGCCCCAGAGACACAACAACCAAAGGTTTAATGGAAGTTGAAAGAAACTGTGATAAACTTTCTTCTTCTTTCTGCTCACAGTGCATGCAAAAGCGTGTGATATGCACACAGCGCCGTTTGCTGGACAAAAGTGTGTACTGCAGTGTCATTGTGTTTTCGTATGAAAGCAGATCGAGAGAGGATGCGACTGCTACATTTTAGGAGACTGTTGCCGTTTTGTTGCCGTGTAAACTACGCCTAAAATCGGGGACACAGTTTTTGTAGATAAAACATTAGAATTTGAGATACAGTAATTTTTTGTGATTTGTTGTATTGCTGGTAAGTCTAGGTATCTCAGTCAAGGCATATTTACTCAGAAAAATGTTTGTTTTGTGGTCTTAACACTATTTAACACCATTCTACTGTTGTTGCATTACTGCCTCAAGTCGATACAAAAAAAAAGTAATGACATGACCAGAATAAAAAGAAAATGCCATACAAAATTTTGTGGTGTTTCCTGTTCATTTACATTGCACGTTTGAAAGGCCAGTCACAAGATGGCCGCCAGAGCTTCCCATTCATTCCAATGTATCACTATGGTAATGTCCGATCTTGTGTTTTATATAATAACTTGGTCTCTTGGTGGATTGGTGGACTTTCGTGTTTTAACCCACCTTGCCTTTGTGAGTGTGTGTGAGTGAATGAATGATAGTTGGGGTAGATGAATGAACGACTACACTGTAGCGCTTTGAGAAGCTTTGTCAAGCCTGTAAAAAGCACAATACAAGTGTAAGCCATTGATATCATGAAAATGAAGTCAGGTCTAAACAGTGTCTTAAAAAAGACCTAAATTGGACTCAATTATTTCTAAACTTGGCGTAAATCATGTCTAAGCCAGAAAACAAAAACATTTAAATGTGTTATTGGCATAAATAGAATTATATTTAATTAAAATGAATGATCTTTATCTTTAATTGAACCACCAGCTGAGTGTAATTTAACTTAAATAAAAAAGAAACAAACAAAAACATTATTACATAGATGCTTTTCTCCTGTCTTGTTCCTGCTGAATACAATGGCATAAGTTTTCCATCTGGTTGTAGTTTGTATTCTGTGCCAGTTTGAGCAGAAGTGATACACAGACCTCCAAGGGGCTTAAAACAACACCAGCTCATACTCAAGGAGACTAGCTACATATTTCCAGCTACTTAGCAACAATAATAAACACACAGACTTTCTAGTTTCTCCTTTTTTACTTAGTCAGACATTCTGTGAGTGTGAAGAGGAAAAGCAGCTTGGAATCCTCCAGTCTCTACCTGACAGTCTTGTAAATGCTCAATAATGATCCATTGTATTATAAAACATGCTCTAAGAGTGACATGGAGGTAACCCATGGCAAGTGCAATGGTGGAATGTCCCAGGCCGCGCCAATGAAGTTTGTCTCTCTGCACCTGTGGAACTAATAGTGAGCCAGTGAATTCAGATCTGCTATGAAAATATTTGGTGGAATGAGAGAAGGAAAGAAGGGGGCGTGGATGGGCCAGGAGGTTCATACCTAAAGACAGGCGTGTAGTTTGGCTACGGCTTAGGATTTCCATTAAGCGGCAGGTTTGAGAAACAAGATAATTGCTCTAGCAGAGGCTCCAGGCTGGAGTCCCTCTCCCCCTCATGCTGTTTCTCAGAGATCGGCCTGTTTGCTGCATACTCCATTATATTAAAATGCTAGCAATACTCGCGCAAATTGTACTTTCACAGAGATTGTCATGTAAAGGGACTGCTATTGGAGTGGTTAAAGATATTTTTGGAACATTACATGGGTCATTAAAACCATTGCCATGAGACAAACACTTTATTGAATGCATCTATCTTGAAAAAAAAAATGTTTATTACATTCCTTAAAACAGTGGTTCTCAGCTAGTAACAAGGGGTTGTGGATCTGTTTTCAGTTGCAAACCTTTCCCAGAACTTCCTTTTTCTAATATTTACTTCTGAATAGTGTAATCATAGTGTTTTGGGTTGTTTCTTTACCATGATTTTAGCTTTTAGATGTATTCATCCATCCATCTTCTTCCTCTTAATTGTTGCCGGGTCACGGGGGCATCAGTCCAAGCTGCCCAAATCACATTGCACCAGTCCCTTATGGCTCCTCCTGCAGGTGGTGGGTCCATGGAAGGACGGCCCCACGACGCTCCCCCATCTCTGGGGGATGTAATTGGTCTCTCATCATAAGGAGCTTCTGAACAGCTCTTGATCTGACCAGTCACCTAGGACCTGTTTGCCATGGGAGACCCTACCAGGAGCATAATGCCCCAGACAACATAGCTCTTTGGAGCATTCGGGTGCTCAAACCCCTCCACCACGATGAGGTGGTGGTTTGAGGAGGGGTAGACTTGTTCAATGCTGATTTAACAATAATTTGTGTGGAAAAGATAGTACTTTACATTACTGTGTAACAAATTCAATTCTAGTTTGGGGCATGGTTTGTCACATTAGGGTGTCAGTGTGTCCCGAGTTCCACCAGTTGAGAAAAACTGCCTTAAAATATAAAGTTAGCTCAAGAACACAAGAACACTCCAGAAAAAGTGGTCCTATCCTGTTGGCAGCACAGAACTACACTCCGCTAGTTAAATCTGCCTGTTATAATATTTCTTTGCTGTTTATTCCTATTTCATGAGTGACGTCAAGCCATTGCCAATTGAAAACTGACACTGATGGCTTTATGGTTATTCGTATTGTACAGTTGTTTAGAAAGAGGACAAGGAGACCCAAAGGAATGGAAGAAATCTGAATAAACACTAATAAACACTAGCCACATGTAGTTTCATTGGGCCGTTAAAAAGCTGTCGAGGTTTATGGGCCTTGAGTAATTAGCAAATTTAACAAAAGGTCAGTGCTTTACCACCCAGAGTTTTATAGTTTGTTAGATGTTAGTAAGAAACAATCTCGATCCAATCCATGCCGTTCGTTGAGCCAGTAGCCTTCTGGTTTCATTAAATCAACCATGAAATTGTTACAATGACAATCCCACTGAAATCCACTATTTACAAAAATATAGCTGTGCATAACAAAAAAACTGCAAATTGCCTTCACTTCTTATACAACAAACAGGTAACCCTCACATAAATTTGGTCATAGGATTTTAAAACATTGTAACATCCCATTGTTTGGGAGTGGAGGACATTTGCCTGTGGGATTTATACTGCTAAGGTAAGGTGTCACTAAAATAATCAGAACTACTTCACTCAGAACAAAAATATTTCTCTGCCCAAGAAGTTGGGGCCATTTTTTTTTTCTGTTTATGCACATTACTTTATGTAAAAGTAAAGTATTCCAAATTATTGTCATGTTTTATGGCATTATAATTTATTTTTGTCAATCCAAAATATTAGCAAACATCTTACCAGAATATTCATGAAATTTAAAGTTTTAGCTTTCTTAAGAAAATATTTGAAAATATAAATTATTATGCTGTAAATGGTGTTCCAAATTATTATGCAACTCAATGAAAAACAGAAATTACCCATCTCACATTTGTATCCATTTGGGTGAAAATGATGAACAAACAACTAACAATTGACAAAATATATGCTTTTTTTTCTCCATCCCACTTTGCCTAAACTATATTGTCTAATTCACCCATGTATCTTTTCCATAACAGTTTCAAGGCTTTAATCCATGGAATCCATCAGTTTCTTGATTTGTTTTTAATCAGTTATTTGTGCCAAAGCCTCCAGACACTTTTCAACCAAAGATTTAGTTTTGTTTTTAGAAAAAAATCTGTAATTTAAGTGTCGCCCAGTTGATGTGATTTGGATTTAGTCCAGCTGTCCGGGGTCAAAGGTCATTATTATTTTATTTTTTAAGGCCCTGACTGTTTGGCCGTGCAGTGGATGACTTTGGTGTTTGAGATGGAGCATTGTCCTGAATGAAATGATGGTTTTGTTGAAAGATGCAGCCTCTCCTGTTCCACTGCTGGAGGAGTGTGTCTTCTCAAACCTGACAGTAGGTTTGGAAGTGAACTTTGAACTTGCTCTTCAACCCAAAATGGTCCATCTATGATACCATTTATGTTCCCAGCCCACACCAGTACCCCCTTCCAACTCCTCTCCTCCAGCAGTGGAACAGGAGAGTCTGCATCCTTCAACAAAACCAGGATTTCATTCAGGACAATGCACGGCCAACCAGTCAAGGACTTAAGAATAAAATAATGACCTTTGACCCTCCTCAGCCTAAACCCATATCAGATCAACTGGGCGACAAAAGATAAGTGGGTGAATTAGACAGTAGTTGGGTAAAGTCAGATGAAAACAAAAGTATACAGTATATTTTGTCAATTGTTAGCTGCTTGTTCATCATTTTCACCCAAATTGATACAAATAGATACAGTATGTAAGATGGGTTGTTTCTTGTTTTTCATTGAGTTTCATAATGATTTGGAACACCATTTACAGCATACTAATTGATATTTTCAAATATTTTTCCTAAGAAAGCTAAAATTTGACCTTTAAATTTCATGACTATTCAGGTATGATGTTTGCTAGTGATATTTTGGATTGACCACAACCACTGTTTGTGTTGAAAAAACTATTTTAATGCTATAAAATATTACTAGCTTAATAATTTGGAACACGGTGTAAATCTGGGGTTTCCAAATTACCAATGCAAACTCTTCAGGACACCCACTGTTAAAAAAGTATTGGCGTAAGTAGTAGGGCTGGGACGTTAGACTTCTGTTGCAATACAATACGTGTCAGGATACTTGTGAATTGTGATTTTTTTTTAAAGAAATGTGTCTAAACTCTATAAACCACTAGATAGGCAACCACTATCTCTAGAGCCACATGCGGCTCTTTAAAGCCTCTGGTGTGGCTCTTTTGATCTTTGAAGGAAATAAACCTATAAAGTGTATTTATATGAGTGATGAGCTGCCATAGCTTTAGGCTACATCTGATTCAGAGTGAAGGCAGTGACAAAATGATCTGACAGATATTTTCTACTAAGACAACCAATGCAACTTTTACGATTTCCCATAAAATTGGTACTTTAAATTGATTTTTGTGTAGGTTCTCATTCGTACAGGAGTTGTCCATCGTAGGAAAAAATTCTTCAGTCTTCATCTGTACTCTGTAGTTGAAGTGTAGGACGTTTCAATCTTACTCCAAAGATCGTCATCAGCATTGATTTATTAAATTGATTTATTCATCTCCATATCATTCATATCAATAACAAGATGAATGCATTGTAGTTTGAGGATAAAAATACTATTATGGCTCTTTAAAACTTTCTTTTGGTTTGATATGGGCTGAAGTGGCTCTTTTGATGTTGAAGGTTGCAGATCCCTGCTATAAATCAAAGCCGTCTGGCATTTAATATTGAAAAGTGCATTATAAACACACTGTAGGTTGGACAAAGTGCTGTGGAACTGTTCCTGAAAAAACTATGAAAAATGTTCAAGATAAAAGTGCTTCCAAACACTTTTCAGCCCATGAACAGAGATCCGGGCTATTGCAAATAGTTTGTAGAGCGGCCAGCACTGTACAGCTGGAAAAGTATTAACAGTATTGCTACTTTGATAAATTATCGATACTTGGTATTGCAGCAATATATTACAAAACAATATATGGTACCAGCCTTAGTAAGTAGTGAACATTGGATTGAATAATGTACATTTAGATGATTTATTTTATCAATCTGTAATTTATGCTATAACTTTAACCAAGGACCTTTATGTTAGGTGGAATTGCATTCATTCAAATTGAGCACATGGCGTCTTATTCTAAGACAACCTTGCATCATCCAAGTAGTCAGTGTTTATTTAGTAACTCTAAAGTGGGCTATGAGGAGCAGCCCGTGTTTCCGTTTTGATTTTTTTCAATGGCTGGGCTTAGAGCGGTGGGCCTGTCTCCATCCTCCCCCTCGGCCCTGCGCCGTCCAAGGATGTGTCTCATTTTCATGTCTGTGGTGTAAGTTTTATTCCAGTCTGACTCTCACAGTCCTCCCACCAATCCTCCCATCCCCGGAGCTGCCAAGCCCAGACAAAGACGCTGCTTCAGCCCTGCTTTGGTCCTGCGAATATCCAAGCATGGGTCCATCTACTCAAGCCAGACTGACAAGAATTTCCCTCCTTCCAGCCGGCAAACGGGGAACACTGAGGCAAATTGGGGTGTTTAAGGGACTCGTGTGCAGGTGACATCGTCTTAGGTGGCACTGTGAGATAGCAGAGTATCTTTCTAGATCAAGAACATTTGAACCATCCTTCACTATTGCATGTAGCTCATAAGATCATGGTCAGACATCACTGGAGGATGAGCCTGTACTGCATCATTTGGGTTTTGCTTGCCTTTTCTTGATTTTTTGTATGGAATTTAGTTCTGACATATTTTAACCAGTTTACTGAAGGAGTTGAGTAGCTTGTGTTGGTTGGGTTGAGTCAGTTGGCCAGATACATGGCAAGATACTGTACATCACCGAGCAATAATGGAAGCAATTAATGATAATATTTATGTTTTATTGATTGAATATATCTGCTATATTTTATGTACAGTAATTGTGAAGCACTTTCTTATCAGATAGTCAAATTTGAAAACAGAATAAACAATACCAGCTCCAGCCATAAGTGGTCAGTAAAGATACATATTGATAGCTTGTGGTGAATATCTCATGCATATCGTAGTTTACAAATTGCGATAGTTATCATTTTTATATAAAGTAGGATAATGGAGAGAGCATTTATCCCAAAATTGCAACAGGCTGTGGTATCACATCACAACAACAGCAGCAAGAGATAAGAATTTATTGATCTCACAATGGAGAAATTTATTTTTTGCCAATACTCTCTAAAAGAGCACTGTTGCTCGGGATGTTTTGGTGGAGTCAAGCGTATTTTTTACTGCCGTAGCTCTTTGCTAGCGATGGACAGTGGATGTGTTTTAAAAGTAAACACACAGTTAGCATCCGAGCTAAAGGCTTTTGGGCAGTTTTTGAGGCCTACAAATCCAGAGATATCATCTTCTGAAGCACTGACAGGTCACTGAGGGCCCCCCGCACCTGCAGCGCCATGGAGGCGCCACAAGAGGCGCTACAGGAGACAAAAAAGGGGCAAACGAGGAGGTATCCGCGTACGACTCACAGCTAAACCACACAGGCCTTCTATCCCCACTATTGTTCTGGCTAATGTACGTTCACTGGACAATAAGATGGATTATGTTCGTCTGCTACGCTCCTCTCAGAAGATGGTGAAAGACAGTTGTGTTTTTATATTCACTGAGTCTTGGCTCCACGATAATATTCCGGACAGTGGAATCCAGCTTGAGGGGCTGTCCTGCTACAGAGCTGACAGAGAGATCTCCGAGGGAGGTAAGACGCGTGGAGATGGACTCTGTGTCTACACTAATGACGCCTGGTGCCGCGATGTCGCCGTGGTCTGCAAACACTGCTCACCCCTCATGGAGTTTATGATTATTAAATGTCGGCCTTTCTACCTGCCCAGGGAATTTACTGTCGTACTGCTTGTGGCTGTCTACATCCCGCCCACCTCCAACATCAAAAACAGGAAAGAGGCTCTGTATGAACTGTTCCAGAGTGTCAGCAATCAGCAGACAGCCCACCCAGATGCCTTTCTCATCTTAGCTGGGGATTTCAACCACGCAGACCCAAAGAGCGTTTTCCCCAAAGTCTATCAACACATTGACTT
>OMNZ01091130.1:0-16016 GCA_900303255.1 Lesueurigobius sanzi | reverse complement strand
AGTCATTCACCAGCTTAACATGGAGACTGCAGTTACGCGGACGGCCAGAGGTGGCAGTCACGAGTATGAAGATGATCAAACTCCGTTGAGTCTCTTTAAGGCTGAAAGTCCTTTATACCGGCTAACATCATGCACATGTTTTTTGAATATTGTCTCCACTTTTGGACACATTCATAATAAAATAATTAGACCTTAATGCATTTGTGCTGACAGAGAAGACATTGGGCCTCATTCATGAATATTTTCTTTAGAAAAAGTTCTTAAGTACAACTTAGGAGAAACTTAAGAAAAACTTAAGTCTGATTCACGAAGAAGACAAAACTGTTCTTAAAGAGAGATTTTTGTGTGCGTAAGAGTCCTCCTGACTGTTCTTAGGATTTGTTCTTCCAGAAGAGCTCTTTCAGCTAAGAACAAATTTTGTGAATGCCCAAAATGTTCTTAAGTAGGTCTTAAGAACAAAATTTGTTCTTAAGACCTACTTAAGAACATAATTTGTGCGTAAGTTTGTTTCGTGAATGAGGCCCATTGAACTTTGACAGTTTTTGTTGCATGTGTAAAAGCCCAGTAATTACAGAGATATTAGCCATAAACCATAGACAAAAAAAACTAGAAGGTATCCATAGTTACCCACCATAGAATTTTCAGCCGCCCTCCACATAATTTTAAAGGGGCACTATGTAACCTTTTGAGCGGAAAATGAATCCAGGATCAATTGTTATTGTGGTTTCGTACCAGAAGCGCACCAGAAACCCCATACAATTGATCCTGGAGCGTCAGAGGCCACTGTGATGGAAAGTAAAGGTGTCATGCTGCACCCACACGTTCCTCCTTGACCTGGTACGAGGAGGGAGAGGAGTCAAGACTGCCTCTGCTTCATTGCTGCACACCTAAAAACGACTGCTATAGTCACAAACCACAGTGTCTTGTGTGAAAGTTCTGTGTCTGACTGAGTGAGCTATACAGTAAGAGACTAATGAGGGCCTGTTACATCTCTCACGGTGGATTCCAGGGTCCCACTCCAACTGCTTCAAAGTCACAGTTTGCCTTGTGACTGAGTAATGTTAGACACTGTGCGTTGTTATGTGTCGTACCCTCTTGTGGGATACTCTTCAGTCACCAACTTTTATGGGCAAACTGCCTAATAATTGTATAGATAATTATTATATCCTACCGCTTTTTGCCTTATATTAAACATGACCAGAATCTCCACATTAAAAACTGGGACAGGAATTGGAATTTGTGAGGGGAGCCAAATTGTGCCCCCAAATACTTGCATTAATGAACACAGTGTTACTTTTAAACTCAATTTTGTCAGATTAAACATTCATGTGGTATATCAGGTTCATGCATGTGGCCACAGATTTATTTAATTGGTTCAGTCACAATGGAAAGTGTATGTTTTGAGCCACATATGGCAATAGTGGAAGAAACAGGACACCTGGGACAAATCAATGGTATTGGAGAAATTCACAGGGTGAGACAGAGGGTTAAAACTGGGACTGTCCCGGGTAAACTGGGATGTCTGGTCGCACTAAAGTGAAGACCGTATAGTATAACATACTTAATATCAAATGTGATCCTCATCTTGCCATATTGAATGGATAAAAGAAAGATCAGAGGGCATATTTTTTATTCACTGGCTTGACTGACTTTGATCCCACTTATATTATTCCAGTTCTCCCCTCTCACATCTGAGCCTAACCCTGGTGCAGCTTGTCCCGTGGAATGTTCCATCATTCCTTGAACATGCAACAGGAGAGAAAGACATGTCCTGCAGTCATATTTGTGTAGTGCTGTAAGACGATATTCGAACAAGAATCAAGTTTCTCCAACACAAAAACAAGAGCGTGCCACACATTTGGTGTTCGGGCCTTGGAGGCAGAGGGCGTCTTACATTTCTACAGCTCTTGTACAAGTTTAAAGTCCCCCTTTGTTGAGCCTGTGAGTGGGTGAATTATGGCCCCGACACGTCAGTGTACTACAAGAGAACCTTTGAATTATTCACACAAATAGTATAGTGGTATGATACTGTTAATAGCTTTAGTGTGTGTAAAAAGTATCACCCAAAAAATAGCACAAATCCTGCAGCTCAGACCTGGTCCACAGGCGCTTTCTTCAGGACTGCTCCTTGGGTTGTTCCAGCTGCTCTGGTTGAAGGGGGTCAAATGCAATGAATAATATTTTCATTTATGTAAGTTTAGTGATCCAGTGGCTATGGGTGGTTAGCATGGCGCCTTTGCTTTCCCTCGAGTAGCCTCCATGATGTTCCAGGAGTAAATGTTTATAGATGTTCTCTGCTGATGGAATCATTGCTTGGTTATACTGTACATGCAGTTGATCCTGGAAAGTAATGGCACTATCACTCATACAGTCACTGGGTCACTAAAAAGTCAAATACACTCTAATATCAAGTGTTTTTTCATAAAAACACACTGCACCTTTTAACATGCTCCAACACGTATAGTACTTAAAAAGGTATAATGGTTTTGTTGGTTCTTATCCTAATTTTGAAAGTCTCCTATTTGGCTTCTTTGTTCAGTCTGGCTTGGCAACATTTAGTCCATATTTAGCTGGAAGATGAACCTTCCTGTGTCTTGGTGGGTTTTCTCTGGATTTCCCTCTCAAAACATGCAACACAAAACCTGCAGTATAGGCTAAAACCTGGAAAACATGACCATACTCCTGGCTCAAGAGTCAAGACCTAGAGATGGGTCACCGAGCGCTGATCTGCGGCCGCCCTCTGCTCCTGACAGGTTGCCTTCAGGCACAGGGTGAGGAATGGGTGAAATACAGGGGGGAAAGTGTCAATGGGAGACAATTTTTCCCCATTTTGGATCTGAAAGACACAAAGTGATATCGCCGAACCTGTTTTTATTTTATTCACCTGCAGTAGCTTGCCTTAAAATGGAACTGCTATGCCTCAGAACAGCATTCCCCGATTGGCTATTGATAACCAGCTTCAAGGTGCAGCTAGAGAGTGAGATATTAATTCACATTGTAAATAGGAGCGATTGCTGTTGTTCTTTTTCTTCCACAAGTTTTGGTGAATGGTAGGCAACAGCTGAAGCATAACACAGTTTACTTAAGTCACAGGTTTATTACAGAGCAAGGGAAACAAGGCTCTGTTTGTGACCAATATTTTTTGCTCATCATAGAACTGTTATTAATACATCCATCTCATTGGACGATAAGAAGAGGTTTTTTTTAAGCTTATATTTTAATTGTATTGATGGTTGTAATAACGTTTAAGGTTCGGGTTAAGGTTAAGGCATAGAGCATAAAAGAAAAATGGAGGGAGCCTGCGTGGCTTTCCCCATTGCGTTCAGCACGGGCTAACAAAGCTTTTTCATGCTAGCATTTGAATGTAGCGCTGAGTGTAGCGTGTGGTAAGACAAGCACTAGAGGCTCATATTAACAAGCCTATTTCCAATTAAAAAAAGTTTACGAGGAAGTCAATGAGAGCTTCCGGCTTCCCGGAGTTAGCTCCCGTATGTTAGCAAGCTTCGTGGAGAAGTAGCCAATTGTATCTCCATTATTAAGGTACACTCTATGGGTTAGGGTTATGGTTAGGAAAGGGTTAAGGTAAGTCCAATGTAGGGGGCGTGGTCATGGCAGAACTGTGATGGAAGCCAACTTTCAGAGTCACTCTCACCGTAACGCTAACAAAAAACTAGCCTGCAAGCTAACAATGGATAACATGCTTTTTAATTACATGGACAGTCCTTTTTCCACCTACCACTGCAAATTCAATATACTGAAGCAGGATTTTATTTCACTACTAATTAAAAACTAAAACCGTTACAGCCTTTAACCTCTTAAGCCCGAGGGTCCCCATTTTTGGGGACTTGCCACATCTAGAGACAATCCTTGTTTATCTGTTTTTATAAATGTGTTCACAAAAAAGTGTATTTTTTTTTGAGGGGGGGGGGGCTGTATTTTATGACCAAACATATAAATAGGATCCAAAATTTTCAATTTCATTATTACAAATGGCCAAAAAGTGCCAAATTCTGCCCTATTTGTTACAATGGGATTAGCCTAGACTATTTTAAATTAAAACCTCAATAACTTTTCAATTATTTATTGTTACAGAGATAACCAGTTGGTAAAAAGTCAATAATTAGCTGTAGTTACTATTTTAGATGTTTATTTTCTGCTTCACAATGAAAACAAGCTGCTGCTGCTAAAATGTGTGTCTCTTTTAGGCGGAATTCATATTTTCTGTCTTTCAACCTCAATTACTTATGCCCACTATGATTTTCTTGAAAATCTTCACATCTACAGTATCCCCATAAACATTCATATCATATGAGAGCAATGTGAACATTTTAGACATTTTACAAGCTGTTAAAAGCCTTCCAGAGTATATGTGTACCAAATTAAAAAAAACAGCCACGGGCTTAAGAGGTTAATACAATATGATCAGAAAATTGGTCGTTGATTAGTGATCATAGAAACAATTTTCACTATAAGGACAAATGGGTAAAATCTGTTTCTCTCTGTTCGTAGTGACGCAGCTTGCCGAAGACATTTTTACACATGCATGAGCAAATCAGCGAGTTGCAAAGTTCACTGCAGCTGGGGTCAAAGACAGGTAGAGAGAGAGCGGAGCGGGCTTCGGTCCAAGTTCAGCATTAGCGAACAAACAATTTAAGAACATAAGAGGAGGCTTGCGCACGGGGCGAGTTGGGAAATCAAATGTGTTGTAATAGGCTGAAATGAGTGCCTATTGGCTTGAGTTGTGTGTGTATGTCTGTGTGTGTGTGTGCGTGTGTTAATTATGTGTCGTATAAGTGAATGATCTGTTGTCAAGGCTTGTTAGATGGTGAAGGCCCAGAGGCGGGGAAAGAGTGGAGGCGGGGGGGATGGGCGCCGAATTCCTTCTCAATAGCGTTTACCTTTATCTTTGCTATCGATCAGGGCGCTGCATGTTTGTGTGCTTTGTCTCAGGTATTAAACACTGATGCAAAATAATAAATATCGTTAAGTGTCAAAAGCCAGCGTCATGAACAGGTTTGGTTATCGACTTGATCGCAACGACAAAACCACAAGTTATGAATGATTCACTTTAGAATAGCTTTTTGTATTATAGTAAAAGAGTAATTTATGGTCCATGTTTCAATCTTAGTACACCTGTTGCTTTAGGGTGAATATTATATCCTGTTTTTGTGGTTCTGAATGACGCGAGAAATAAATCTGCCACATACAGTATGTGTCACTAAAATACTCAAATCCATATGCGAGTATGCAGACGTTTTCTTCACTTCAGACTTCATAGATACTCCAAAGTTAAAAAGGATAGAAATAGCCTATGACTTTTTCTGTTGTTGACACATTGATGAATACAGGTTGGTGTTGCCGTATAGTAACCTTCTCCATTGCAAGATCAATAAAGTGTAAAAAGTATTCTTGTTTTTGTAGAAGTAAGAACGAAAGAACTAAGACGAAAGGCAGAGCTACAGTATGTAATCTACAGTCCATCTATGACTACCCTTATGGTCATAAGCTTTGTGTCCTCACCGAAAGAACAAGATCAAGTAGTTGTGGCTGAGTGGTTAGTGCTCTTGCCTCACAGCAATAAGGTCCCAGGTTCAATTCTCAGACTGTGTGGGCCTTTCTGTGTGGAGATTACATGACCTCCCCATGTTGAATGGGATTCCTCCGGATGCTCCGATTTCCCCTATAGAGCTTTGGAACTGACACCAGAGTGCAATGCATTATGGGAATTTTGCCACCATTTTTCAGGACCACAAAACAATGAAAACACAGCCCATTTTCAATATTGTTCCCTCGTAGAGGTGCATTCTCAGGCAGTCAACTACAAAACTGGCCCCAACTATCCTGAAGTTGTGTGTCCCTCTAGCTTTGCTTAGTTCTACAGTTAGCAGTTTGTTGTTTGGACCGGTAAGATGGCGCCTCAACCACATACACATTAACACAACCTGCTGGCCACGCCCCATTACGTGACACCAGATTCCAAAGCTCTATTGCTCCAAAACATTCGCAATAGGTGAATCCTGTGATTCTAACACTGCACTGGACTGCAGTCACCCACTACTCCTTATGGGTTGCCTCAGTGGCATCGATGGATGGGCCAAATGCTGAGGACATCCATTGGGAGGAGCTGGACAACTGTTTCGGATACGTCTCCTAGATGCCTCTTGGGGAGGTTTGTTTTGGACATGTCCCACTCGAAGGAGGACCAGAGGAAGACCTGGGACACAGTCTTTTGTCTGGTCTGGGAATGAACAGCTGGTTGAAAGTATGTGTGGAGAGAGAAGTAGGCTTCTGCTACCACTAAAACTCAACTTCAGATACCGTAAGCATTAGAAAATGGATGAATGCCTATGAGGACCATGTAGGGGCATGTCCATTTTCCCAAATCAATTAGATTAATCCTCCAACTATAATCTTAACCAAGATCCTGGCTCAGATAGAGAAGGTTCCATGAGCATGCACTTAGTTAGGTACATACAGTATGTATTTCCTTATGGTTCCTTAATGAAGTCAATTGTACCTTCCTCCGCATACTCTGGGAGGAAAATGATGCTTCACTTTTGCAGCATTCATTTATAGCTTATAAAAACCTGTGTCTCTCTTCGCAGGCGGTGAAGCTGTACATGCGGACCGAGTGCAAGTGCCACGGCCTATCGGGCTCCTGCACACTACGGACCTGTTGGAAGAAGATGCCCCATTTCCGAGAGGTGGGCGACCGACTCCTGGAGAGATTCAACGGAGCGTCAAAAGTTATGGGCGGGAACGACGGCAAAACCCTCATCCCCGTTGGCCAAAACATCAAGCCCCCGGACAAACAGGACCTTATATACTCCGACGAATCGCCCGACTTCTGCCTGGCCAATCGCAAGACTGGCTCGCTGGGCACTAAGGGGCGCACGTGTAACAGCACGGCCCTGGATATCAGCGGCTGTGACTTGCTGTGCTGCCAGAGAGGCTACAGGGAAGAGACTGTTGTTTTCGAAGAGAACTGCTTGTGTAGGTTTCACTGGTGCTGTGTGGTCCAGTGCAAAAAGTGCCTGGTCCGGAAAGAGCTAAGTCTCTGCCACTGATCCCAAATCCTGGACTAAACCTGGACTAAAGTTAGACCACTTTGGAACAGAAAATATCCCTTCCTAGACTTCTTTACCAAGGGGGATTTAACAGTGGATTGACAGAGCACTTTTCACACCATTAAAGTGGTATGGGAAAGAAGGGAAGAAAGACTTTTGCTTTGCCCTGTTCATTGACTTTCTTTCTGACTCGAGGTTGCAATAAGACATTTTCGACACAGTGCGCGACCTCAGGAGCCAGACTGAAAGAGGGTCTTGAAGACAAAATCGCAAAGAGTAAACTACCTATTTTTGTTAAAGGATAAGGACCAAAGAATGTGAAAACGTATGTCTGGGTTGCAACCAAAGACAGAAATCATTTTGCCCTTTTATTACCAAAAGACTGCTATTAGGACATGCCGAAACACAGAGCCTCATGTGGGACAAGCTGCAGCATGTAAGGCACCGATACGTGGGATTTCACTGGCATTTGTGGCATTTAATAGCTTTAATAACTCAGCATTTCTTCCCTGGGCTGCATAGGCCTCAGTTATATCATTACCAAAACGAGCACTATCCTACATAACCAAAAACGCGTCTGTGTATGTATGCAGTGGAATCAAAACAAAAGGCTGTTCCTGGGTTTCAAACACATGACTTTTCCCTGTTATGGATGGCATTCTGAGGACTTTGGACCATCGAAAAGAAAGATTTATTTTTTGTAAATTTAGTAAAGGGAGTGTTAGAAGGGTTCATCTATAATGGGATGCTCAGGTTGCTAACTTTACTAACTTTGTCCAATGGTGAACGAGTGGTGGGTCCCATGATTTACAACCTGGACAGAGACAGATTGATATTTCAGTGCGAATAACATTTGCAAAGTAATATCAATCCGGAAGAGGACTAGCTTGGTAGTTTATTGGATCAAGCGTGCCTTGTTTTAGCCAATCACAGCCGAGTCTAAAGAACGTAGCTAAACAACAAAGCACTGTCATAAGAGGTTACTAGCATCATACTGCTGTTGACAAGTATAAAAAAGTGCTTTTGTTCACGGCATTAGGGATGAGCGACACCAGTGATTTTGGATTCGATCGGAAACCAAGTAATGGGCTAGTATTTATAATCTCAATCTCATACCGATACCGATGAGTTATACATCAAAATGTGTTGAAACTTGGGAAATCACTCAACAATCAGTCTCACATTGTGCTCACCTGCACAAACCTATTGATCAGAAGTAAGAAAAAGCCATTCCTATGTTCTTAACTAGCAGAAAAAATAAAGCAAAAATTCTTCAGTCTTCATCTGTACTCTGTAGTTGAAGTGTAGGACATTTCGATCTTAGTCCAAAGATCGTCATCAGCTTAATAAAGACTTGAGCACGCTGTGGGTCTCTTAAGAGTAAACCAGAAGGAGGAGTTAACCTCTAAGTCCCTCCTCTCGTGGTGCTAAAAGTAGAAGAACACCTAGCCTATTCATACTTTATATGGCTCGTTACCTCTCTATTGTCTCACCCTGGGCTAAGTTCTAAGTCTGTTGGGTGAGAAAATAAAAAGATAGCGAGTCCTATTAAGTATGAATAGGCAAGCTGTTCTTCTACTTTTAGCACCAATAGAGGAGGGACTTAGAGGTTAACTCCTCCTTCTGGTTTACTCTTAAGAGACCCGCGAGCGTGCTCAAGTCTTTATTAAGCTGATGACGATCTTTGGACTAAGATCGAAACATCCTACACTTCAACTACAGTAGAGTACAGATGAAGACTGAAGAATTTTTGCCTACGATGGACAACTCCTGTACGACTGAGAACCTACACAAACATACAAATGTTAAGGAACTGAAAGTGTTGATATTTTAGACATGAATGTACAGTAGATCCTTCCAATACTGGCTCCAATATAGAAAAATCAATAATATTTTGGTATTTATCCGCCCATCACTACTCAGCATTTTGGCAAGTGTAAAACCTGCCCACTCAGGACAATACTGGCACACAATTGGCTCGTCCCAACAATTCAACGGATTCAAACAAATAGAGTACATCATTCCATTACTGTTATATTGTAGTATTGGGTATCCTTCCATATACAGTACTGAACTGTGCCCTTGTTGCTCTGGATGCTTGCTCCACTGACCTGAAATGCTTTAATGTTAAGTATAGGCTTGTATTAAGGGGAATGTCTCACACCACAATATTACAATCCTGAGGACTTCGCGTATTGGCCGGGGCCCGATACAAAGAGCTGTTATTTATACCTAATGAACACATGACAACAAGACTACTCGTTTCCACTTTTCTCAAAAGCACTTTGGCCTGGACGAGCACAGGACGCCTCACGGTTGGCTCTGCTGTGCGAGGAAGTATGGGGTTGTTTTTCTATGTCTAATGTCTACATTGTTTTGTATTGTGATATACAGGGCTAATGTCATGATGCACTTTGGATGCGAGCTTTGTCCAGTTTGTATGAATGTGTGCTGGATAAAGGTGTCTGTGTAGGTTTAAACATGTATCTGTATGATTTCTGTTTGCACACCGCAAAAAGTAATTATGTTCAAATGACTGAAATCCGGTATATTAATCTAAAGTTCAGTTATTATGACTAGTTAAGATTTAGTTGTATATCGACATTATTTCACTTGTCCTGGGATGTTTCAACACATTGCTTTTTTATTTCAAGTTAACTTATTTGCCAAAAAGGTAAGACAATCACACTTGTTCTAAAGACTGTTATATTTTATTATATTATTTCAGAATAGTCACAAAACAAGATACATCTAATCTAGGTAATTCTGAACTAGTCAAAATCATTCAAAACATGATTCTCAAGTGAGGTTAATTAAACCCATATGTATTTTGTTTTGGTAGTGCAGATATGCACATATTATGGTTTAGGTCGTTTTCACACTGCCACTAGTTAGGTCGACCTTTAAGGTCTGTGTGCCACAGCCGCACCACTTTAGACCGGTCTAAAGAGCCGTACTCGGAGCGGTCTCAGCCACACTATCTCTGTCTCTGCTCCGATCCAGTTTGGTGACCTCAGACCGACCTAGTTTCAATTGTATTCTGTTTTTTTGAGTGAAGAAAGGGCTTCTAGCATGTAATATTCTATATGCTACTTCATCTGCACTGCAGGACGACACGTTGTAACATGCGCCTGACGAGACTAAATTGGATCAACTTTACCGAGGTACATCTCTGTCTCTTTCTCCTCTGCGCAGTAAAGCCTCTCTGTTTCAAGGGCATTTCTTTCACACAGCGCATTTCTCCTCTGTCAGAGGCATCAGCCTCACTGTATTTAGCCACGATAGAGAGAGAAATGACCCCTGTGTAAGCACACACCTGCGTGTCGCTGTATTGACAGCAGTGATCGCTTGATGCCCATTGTCATGGTTCGGCGAACAGATGGTTTTGGTCATGAGGCGATGGTGCAGCTTTTTGATGCGACGCACAGACAGAACATGTGAACACGACTGAACTAAAGCTGAAGTAAAAGCAGCTGAAACTAGAGTGATCTGGGGTCGACCCAGAAACCGCTCCACCATGTGTGAAAACGACCTAAGATCAGATTCAACCAAAACATAACATGCTACCTTTTGTACATAAATCATTCTAAATACAAGGAAAATTCACCATACAATACAACATGCTGCATATTTGCATACTACGTTACTTACGTAACATACAAAAATAGCATCAAAATCAATAAGTTATCAATCTTCTCAGAACATATTACAGTATAAAAGGGTTACCTGGAATCTGTTTTTATGTATCCTTTGGTTGTGTCATTGTAAAGTGTCTTAAAGAGAGGACAAGCCCATACAGTTCAGTTCACAAATAAAGTTTAAAATAATGGTATGAATTAGTGATTATTTAGACAAATATTAAAGTGGACATATCATGCATAAGAGGTTTATGAGGGGACACTGCAGGCAATTTTCAGGTTTTGGGCCAGTGTTATCTCTAAACATAAAACAAATATCACTTGGAAACAAATAAATTACCTAATTATTGCACTGATTCAAGAATTTCTCCATAGAACAGCAGTGTATGGGAAACTGTCCGTTTTCTCAAAATATATTTTCTCCATGTAGAACCTATACAAACACCAAACTTTCCACATTTCTGGCTTCTTGAGAAAGGCTTATTTGGATCTGATACACGTGGAAGAAAACCAGCGATTTGTTTTAAATTATTTTAATATGCATTAGCCCAGCAAAATAAAGGCTTTTTAGAAAATGTAAGTAGAGAATCAATGTTGTGGGAGGAGTGCCTTGTTTTTTTTTGTTTTTCACCAAACTTTCCACTCTTGTACTATTTTGAAACTTTGTTCAGAGGGATTTTTCAGTATTTATTTTCTAGGCTTATTTATAGTTTTGAATGCAAGAAAAAACAAGGCGTATTTTTTTTTTTTTACAAATTGACTCACTTATAACTAACTATTCAATAAACTAAACAAGATATCCAAATCTTTTTATTTGTAATATATCAACAAAACATTACCGGTAATTCAAACCTGGCTCTTATATGAAAACATGAAATGACAGAAAACTTGCAATACATTTCTTGTCATATTTGTGTCAGTAATATACAGCAAAAGTTTCATATTTAAATCATTTTAATCCCCCCCCAGTCACCTGCAGTGTCTCACCTTAAGCCAAGGCTGGTGAGGATTTGGCCTGGAGCTCCCCCCGCAGGTAGCAGTGGGAATAACTTGAAACAATGATGCAATCCAACCCAGGAAGCACAGATCAAAATGCTGAAGATGTAGAAGTCAACCAGGAAGAAACCACCAAACTGAACAGGACGACTCAAAACTGTATGAACTCAGTAAAATACTACTCCAGGTCTGTTTTTGGTGTGGGAACAACATTATAACATGGTTTAAAACTCAAAAAAGTCAATCTTGCATGATATGTCTCCTTTAAAATAATGGTAATCATAAAGTCTTATAATTCATTAGTCTTGCTTTGGTACAAAACCTTGTTGTACCCTTGCCTCCTAAGGGTACAACAAGATGTCTGGACATGAATAATTTCAATGCTGTATAACTGAGGACCCACCAGACATGTGTTGTTCTAAATGTGGCAATTATTGGTATTTCATCGGTCATCACATTTCATCCATTACCTACTGTGGTTTGTATCTCTCATCTATGCTGTTATATCATTGTTTATTTAAATGCACACTCTTCTCTCTTCATCTCCACTCTGGTCATTACACGTGTATCACAGTGGCTTTCATCCCAATAAAAAGTAAACCACTTCTTGTTTCCACATACATCTTGTCTAGTAACTAGTGATGAAAGGCAATGAAGGAAAAAGAACAGATTTTAGGTACTTTTGCTTTACTTAAGTGCATTTTATGATACATACTTTTACTGTACTTCACTACAGCAGGTATTGGTACTGTCTATATTCCACTACATTTTTGTATTTTCATGTATGTTTGAAGTAGTGATTTAAAGACATTTATTTTCACTGTTTAAGTAAAGTCATCATGATCATAAATATCACAATAATACATAATGGTTTTCAACTAGTGGGTCGGGACCATAGAGCGTATAAACAATGGAGGTAGCCTGCTTAGCTTTCCCCATGGTGTTCAGTGTGGGCTAATGAAGCCAATTCATGCTAGCAGTTTAGCTGCTTTGAACCGCCGCCATGTTGAATTTTTGGAGTTCATGTAAACTGGAGAACTAATTTTCCTGCAGATGGAAGTCCATTGTTCCCAGTTGGTTTGTGTTCATGTGCTTAAATGTCTTTCATCACTAATTAGCAATTAACAGAGCTATTTACATTTTGTGTTTAGGTCTCAAAAGCTAAAGTTTGGTTCGTTTTATAAAATACCTGTGAAAGTATCAGTGTTCTCATTTATTTCCACGTCAGGTGCTGATGATGATGAGATGTCGGGAAGGTTGTTTTCCAGGTGAGCAAGCGTTCATGTGCATTTTACAACTTTTCCAATATCTTAAATAATGTTGAAAATTGACGGTGTAGCGCGTGGTATGACAAGCACTTGAGGGTCATAATAACAAGACTATTTCCAAAAGGTTTCAATGAAAAGTCCAAAGGAGCTTCCAGAGCCCTGTATGCTAACTGGCTTCGGAGAACTAGCCAATTGTGCCTCCAGTGTTTACACTCTAAGCCTTGTCAACAAATCAGGCTAGGAATAAAATATTGAAAATCCCTCTGAAAAAAACTTAAAAATATTGTTAAGTTAAGTGGAAATGTGGAGAAAATGGCTTTTTGAGGAAGTGGTAATTGAAATTACAATTTTGCATATAGCCTATAGTTCAGGGGTCTCCAACCTTTTTTTCTTTTTTACCTTGCAAGCTATTTTGCGCAAGAAAAATGGCAGCCAGCTACTTATACTTAAAAGAAACAGGTGTAACTAGGCCTCTAGGACTGACAAGATTCATCTCAATAAAAGAATATTACAGTAGATTCTGCTTTATACTTTGCTATGTTTGGAGATTTTTTGCTCAGGACAACAATAATGCATCTAAAATGTGACTCATGCAGAAATGTAGAAAGCCTTTGGCAAGCTACTTGGACAGGGCTACTGGTTGGAGATCCCTGGCCAAGTTCAATGGAGAATCATAGAATCAGTGCAATAATTACACTTTCAGCACTGTGTTGAAACAGTTTAGTAAAATATTGCAATGCTTTTATACCAATATCACACACCCATATCACTTTTTTCATATTTAATAGCTCTACTGTTTTATATTACCGGTATTTGTGCTGTTTCACCTCATCAATGCTGCACAAGTGAAACGCAAGTAGCTCAGCCTGACACAAGTTGACACAAGTTCATCTTTTTCCAGGAATTTGTTGCGCGGCTACAAAGCCGGGTCAGCCGTCTGACGCTTTAACCTGGAGAAGAGGTCAACCTGGCTGTGGGACAGTCGTCAAAACGCCTTCCTTCCTTACCCCTGCCTTAACCGATTTAGCTTGCACAAAGAGAACCGACAGCCAGGCCGATAGATTTATAGCAGCATTAGTGTAAATTTAGCAGCACGTTGACATCTGGGTGCGTGTGGGTGCTTGCTATGCCTATAAGTGTGTCTATGGCCAGGTTAAGATGACAGTGTTTTTCCATTTGTATCTGATAGAATAGTGTAGTGGTGCCTGAGGAATGCAGGAAGAGCAACTGAACCACACACAGCATTAATGACGGGTTGCCACAGTTAATGGGGCTGTAGTGATGAGCTGCTGTTTGTCTCCCGCAAAAGAGACACGGTGGTCCTTTAGTTCACGAAGCGTTTACTACATGAGGTCAATATTTCATGGAATGGTTGAAGAGGTTGTGAACTCGCGTTATACGATTTCAGATGGAGCAGGGTCCAGTACAGCTCTATAGGAGAGAAAGTTTTTGAAAGAAATTCCCAAAAAGAAAAGTGACAAATGTTTTCCCCGATCAAAGTGATTAGATTCATGAACCTGCCATCTCCTGCCTCTACAAAATATTTGTTCTCACATTGTGGCCGTCTGCATGAAAATAGCACCTGCCTAAACTTTCCAGTCAGTCAGTTTGTGCTTAACAAGGTTTTAAAGATTTGTTGAAGATTTGTTTGTTTGGAAGATTTGTTTTTGTTTGGAAGATTTTGCAACATCTGGCTTGACCTGACCATTATTCATGGAGTCAATTCCCAGTCTAATTTACTGTCTTTCAACCCAAAAAGACCAAGGCAAAATGTGCAATTTGGCCATTTTATTTCATAATCATAACCATTATATTACACTGAATGTGATGCTGCTTTTGTGCTTTTGAGTGCTTTGATTCTTCATCCGGTCCAAGAAGTAATATTGGTGGGTTTGTGTCTTGATTTGTCTCCCTGCTCCAGTCTATGCTTCCAACGTATGGCGTCTAGATTCGTTCCCCTAACATCATACTTTAAATGTAAAACTAAACAAAAATAGATCAAACTCACCCTTTGATGCTAATTTTATGCCACGCAACGCATCACACTTGACCAGGAAGTCACTCCACCATCGCAGCGCTCTGCTGTGTTTCCCACGTGTGTCCATTCACAATTATTGACACCTATTTGGTATCCACGTGGCATGCATAAAGCGACCAATAAGAGGTTTTAATATAAATATGGTCATTTCTTCTTGGGAGAATCCATCAGAAAAAGATATAGGAGATATACATGAGCGACGTTGCAAGACTTTAAAGCTTCTTTTCTCTTTTTATTTCACTCAACAAAATCTCCACTTTAGCGCCTACAGATATTGAACTTTTCAGTCTTGTACTTAACAATATTTTGAAGGTTTTGTAAAAGGAATTTTCAATATTTAATTCCTAGCGTGAAAAACCCAAAAAACAAGGCAAAATTAGATTTTTTACAGATTTATTCACAAATGTCTCAATCAATCAATCAATCAATTTATTTTTGTAACACCCAATAACACAACAGGAGTCGTCTCAGAGGTCGGTATGGACAAAAACAAATCAATATTAGACATCAAGAATGATCAAAATAAGTCACACACAAATGAATGTCACAACCAGATGCAATGCCCCGTAAATAAGTAAATGGCTTAGAGTATCCCACATCCTTAGACCTTCCTACACGGCGAGGAACAACCCTTAAAACCACATGGGAGAAAATTAGGAAACCATGAGGGGAACCCATTTGGGGGAAGGATCCACCCCCATGGATGGATGGGCCAGCGGTGAAAAACTATACAAGATATTCACAATCCTCTCTAAAAGAATCTTTACAACTAATATATTGACGAAATAAAACCATACATTTAAAGGGACTCAACAGAGTTTGATCATTTTCATACTCGTGACTGCCACCTCTGGCGGTCCGTGTAACTGCAGTCTCCATGTTAAGCTGGTGAATGACTGCTGCCGGTGCAGACTTATAGCGGCAATTGAGTGGGATAGGTGTGGGCTCACAGTACAGCGCGGGACATTGCTGGAGCATGTAGGGGGTGGAAAATATATTCTTTATTAAA
>OMNZ01091128.1:0-34651 GCA_900303255.1 Lesueurigobius sanzi | reverse complement strand
GTTTGCCCATATGGGCAGTAAGTGGGTTTGTCCAGTTTCCATGAGGGCCCCATCTGTGTTGGCCCATGTGGGCAAAAGTGTTTCTTAAATGGGTTTAAATGGGTCCAAAGTGGGCAAATTTCACAAGACCCACTTGGACCACACACCTGGCTTTTCCCACATGGGCAAGGGTATTAATTCAACTTCTGCTACTGATTGTAAACAAAAGTCACAGGTAATTAACATCTACTTATAATATATGGGATGAGTGTATATTTGTACATATGTATTATAAACAAGCATCTTGCTTCAGCCTGCTCCTTTTGACCATTGCACTGTTGTTGTTTTACTCCCCCCTCCATTACTGGATCATTTGTTTTGGTGAGAACCTAACTGCTCAAATAAAGAATGATGTCATGTATTCAGCTTTTTCTACATTTGTACCATATTTAGCAGAGTCTAACCACTAAGGTGTAAAGCAGACTGAAATAATACACTTACCTGGAAACAAATAAATGACCTAATCTTTACAATAAGGAGCATAAGTATAACTAGCATAACTATATGGGAGATTGTAACTTCATTGACCATTTTCTCTAAATGCATTTTTCTCACATTGTGGCTCCACTTTAGCAGCTCCTACAGACTCCAAACTTTACAGTGTTGGACTTAACAATATTTAGTGTTTTTTTTTTTTTTTGAGGGATTTTTCAATATGTAAATCCTAGCCTGGTGTATTGAGTTTTGGCAGATTTTTTGTATTTTTTACAGATTTATTCTCTAAGGTTTAGATCCAAATCCCATCTGAACAACTAATATCTCAACAAATATAAAAACATAAATTTAAATCACTCAAGACAAAACGTGACAGCCTCTCTCCTCTAGGGGGCGCACCTGGAGAAGACTGAGCAGGTCTGGTTTCCTCAAACTAAAAGAGGACATAGGTGATAGTAACTCAAAGCTCCTGAGCGCAGTATCGGACCTAAGAACCAGGTTCCATCTCAGTCTGCTCTGAGGCTGCAGACCAGCTTTAGTTTCGATCAGACGCGCACGGCTCTCTCCAGGACAGTCCTCCACGATACAACAGACACGCACGCGCGCACACGTACACGTCACGTACACACCAACATAATACAGATACACTGATACAAACACTGACGGCTACGGTCTTCAACGGGACGCCGTATGATCACCAAATAAATACACGGAGCACGTACCTGTTTTACTGGGGATTGTTGTTCACCTGTACGTTCACCTGTACGTGCACCTGTACGTGCACCTGTCTCAGTACAAACACCCGGAAGTATGACGTGCTTCAGATGAGGCGTGGCCAGAAGGAGGCAGTTTTTTCCTTTTAAATAAAAATAAAATAAGAAAAAGACTGCAGTAAAGAAAGGGCAGACTGGGAAACACGATACGATTTTAGCTGTAAATAAAATATACATATACAATAATAAGTCATTTTAAATAGTGTCTGTTGCAATGTTTTTCTTTTTTTTCTTTTTTAATTTACTTTTCTTGCAATACAGCAATATTACAGCAATGTATTGTATTCTGATTTTGTATTACTTTGTAATAAAGCTGAATAAAACTATGACCAGACTGGGTCTGGTATCATTAAAATAAATTATCACATTAGTATTAAATTATCTGTATTAAATTTCAAGGACTTGCCAGGACCTCCAGAACCTACTACACAACATTTAGCCCAGAGCTGTCAAACTCTTTTTTTGTGGACCTAAATTCATCTCCCATGTTCATATATATATTGACAAAAACATTATTCAATAAGTCAATCATAATAATTAATTTTAAAATAGTTCTGATTTAGTCAAAGCCCTACAGCAGTTTCCAAACCAGGGGTACGGGGACCCCTGAAGCTGGTGGAGACAAAAAAGGTTGGGAACCACTGCCCTACAGGACTGCAGTCTAATAAATAATAATAATGGCTCATTGCACTTTACAAGCCTGTATCACAAGTTTCTCAAAGTGCTACCCTACCCTTATTCACTCACTCCACACTTGTTCTTAAGCTACTATTGTAGCCACATTGATAAAATATGCTGTTTATTTCCTGATCTTTTATTATGTCAGTGCCCTCTGTTGGACATAAGTGGAATTCCTTCTTTTTTAGTTATTGTGGCTGCGCCTTAGTTGCTTGAGTGAGCATTTTGGTTATTTCTATAAAAATCATAACTCCTCACAGGAATGGGCGAAACTGAGACCTATGCCACTCTCAGAAATGCATGTTCTACAAGTCCCGGGTCAGTTTATATCATGCCCCTAGAGAGCATCTGAAAGTGTAGCAACCTGGAAAAGTTTTTCAATTCCATAAAATGGTCTGAACATTATTAATTCTTACTATAAATATAGTAGATAAAAGCAACATAATACATCTGCTACTAAAAACACAATCGTAGGATTGGTAGGAAGTGACTTTGGAGGCACATCATGCTGCGTGGGGCACATGACGGCCAGTGGTGGCTGGTGCCATATTATAGGTTCATCATCAGCACTTTTACAGTATCCCATAAAGTTTCTGTCTGATTGATGCCTTGCAGATGTTAAGTACTGTGTAACAGAGAAATGTTTCATAGGTCTGTGTCTTTATGATGTATGGTACAATATGGGCAGGATACCGGACCAATGTTTCAAGGCCAGTGCCTTTGTTTTTCTAGTAGCCTATTATTGTTCCACACTGACTAAAGTAGGCTTTTTATTTTTCATCATCACTCCTACAATTTTTCTTAAACTAAAAATAGGCTTCAGTAGAATAATGTTCTGCATAAAGCATTTCTTTATTGAATACAGTGAAAAGGAAACAGAAAATATTTACACTGTCACAGGACAGAGAACATGGAGAATTCACTGAAATGACTTGCATTAGTCGGAGTGTTTGAGGACGCCCTCTGGACACAGTAAAAAGGTGAGAACATGATAGTGCACCCTGAGAGAGCAGTCAGAGAGATCAGTCACATGATCTACACACACAAAAACACCAACTCAAACATTCATATACAGTACAATACATCAACAAATTAATGTTATCGTAAAGCTAGATGGCACTTGACCTACATAGGCTGCGTTCACGTGACATCACAATGATCTAAAGAGCCTAGTTTAAAATGGAGGCGGAGAGCAGCTGAAAATTACATGGCGACAACAATTAAGTGTCAAAATGCAGATTTCTAGTCTTAATTTATTGGTAAATTATCTGTAATTCCTGGACCAAAAACGGTCACGAAGTTCAATGTCTTCTCTGTCAGCACATATGAACTAAGATCTAATTATTTTCTCATAAAGGTGTTCAAAAGTGGCGACAATATTCAAAAACATGTGTGATGTTGGCCAGTAGAAAGGACTTAAGTTTCAGCCGTAAGAATAATATGGCAGGTTTGTGAATCCAACCACTATCAAATAATAGTATAACAAGTATAACATATGGACATTTTCCTTTTAGAAATGTCTTTTATATATAGAGTTGTACTGACATCTGCTCCAATTGAAATCAAATTCTAAAACGTGAACGCAACCTATCGTCTTCCATCTGACGGACACAGCCTTAAACAAAAACATGTGGAACTTCAAAATCTGCTCAAGTTCCCTTTTAGCCACAACTTAGTTAGTATTTTTGAAGCAGGGTGTCTACAGGTAGCAGCAAGTAAAATTCAATGCTTTTTAATTCCATTTGAATGCCCAAATACTACATTTTTAATGCCACAAACCGGTGCGTATTCAATATTAATTTCCATATTCAATAGAAAATTTGATAGAACAGAAATTTTTAATGCTTTTTAATGACATTTAAGGCCTTATTTTTGCCACAATTCATTTAATGACTTTTAATGCTTTTTAATGCCCCGCGAAAACCCCGTGAAGTCTTGTTTTTACACAATTTGATGAAAGTGTAAGTAATAAATACTTGGGGGCGTGGCCTAGCGAGGGGGAAGGAAGCTTATTGTGGGAATAACAATTTTATCACTCTTTTTAGACATTTTCTGGTGGACAACACATACAAAAGTGGAATCTGAACCTGGTCCTTATTTTGACACATTCGTACATTAGTAAATTAAGCAGATTGTCCTGTAGAAGTGGGGAAAACGGCACTCTAAGCAAGCAGCTAGAATGCATGAAGCTAACATTAGCACGATAGTTAGCTTTCTCAGTTATTTCTGTATAGATTTGGGCCGCCGTCGAGCCCCTTTGTTCCTCTTGTCTTTATTTGGTAGAACACATTCATGATTCAGCAAAGAGCAGCGTTTCTTTCCTCTATTTGTTTGAGGAGTGTGGGCGATCCCAAAGGTGCGGTCTTGTATCTAGCATGTTATCTGTGGGTTATTCCAGGTTGATTTGGTTTATTAATTGCAGAAACCTCTTGATTGTTTTTGAAAGGTTGAACTGACAGACCTTTGGCTTAGTTCACATTCGTACTGACAGATAGAATGTAAAGTAGACACACAAATAAAATACTTTCTTTAAAAACTTTGCACACATGACATAACTCGACAATACAGTACTAAATAAAACTGTTTCTAAAAAGGTTAGTGTAGTGAAAGAACTTATGGAGTAATGTGATGGTAACGAAGAGCAGCGTGTTCAATCAGTTCAAACTTTTTAGTAATTGCTTAATCATAAATATATATCGATGACCAATGGTTAGTTGCGGCCCTAGTGTGATACTGGAGTTCACTTGTTGTAAAACTTCTTGTTGAGGAGGAAGATGAGCAGGTTGACGTTGACTTTGGCCTTGTCGAACATCTTCATCACGGCCACACCGTCGTACTGCAGCTGGAGCAGATCCTGGACACAGACGCGGAGCATTACTCAGCACTTCACGTCATTTGGCTTCATATTAAGCGGGCAAACTGATGGAAGGATCGAGGATGAAGGAACAGTCGTAGATGTACTATCTAGCCTCGTTGTTCTAACAGAGAAAACACTAAACTGTCTAGAGCAGGGGTGTCAAACCTGCAGGCTGGAAGACCATACATTACTGAGCATATCAAAAAAGTAAGTCTCTAGCCCATTCCTGTGAGGAGCTATGATCATTTAAACTTAACGAAATAAGCAAAATGCTCAATCCAGCCGCTAGGGCAGGGGTGGGCAATTATTTTTTACAAGGGGCCAGATGAGAAACCTGAATTGAGTCCGAGGGCCGGATCAAACGATGACTTGAATTTAATTCTGCCGCATATTGTAAATAGGAAAATACTATTGACCAAACTTTTATTTATTTATAAATGAATAACAATAATGAGCACAGCTTTGATTCACCTCATTGGCCTGTGCCACCAGGGCTGTACCCAGCAGTTTAGAAATAGTGAGATGAAAATATATTTATGTGGGGGGTCTGGGGGATGTAATTTAGTGCAATCTGGTGTATCTTAGATGACCATATTCTATTTGAATCAGTCTTATTACACAATGACACAAATAAACAAAATTAGAACAGGCTCATTATTATTACTTTACTCTTAAACAACACTCACAATTTTAAAGCTGCTATTAATTTAAATGTATCGGTCTCCCATCCAACTACTGACCAGGCCCCGCCCCCTGCTTAGCTTCAGAAATTTCACAGGATCAGGCAGAGCAAAGGCAGTATGGCCATAAGACAATGTCAGTGCCCTCTACTGGACAGGTGTGGAATTGCTTCCTTAAAAAAGGAAGGCTGCCCCCTAGCGGCTGGATTGAGCATTGTAATTATTTATTTAAAATGTCATAACTCTTGATAGGAATGGGCTATAGACTTACTTTTTTTTTGACACATAAATTTTGGCCGGATCCGGCCCGTGGGCGCTAGGGACAGCTAAATTTAAAAAAGGAAGGAATACCAAACCTGTCCAGCAGAGGGCACTGACACTGTACCATTATAAACGCATCAAAGTTTAGTTGCTATAAAAACAATGGTCTATTTAAAAGTTAAAGAGTAAAGTAATAATAATGTAGCCTCTGTTTTCATTTTTACCATTGTGTAATAAGACTAAAATACACCAGACTGCACTAAATTACATACTGTACGTGTAATTCAAAATTTCCTGGGTGTGGAACCCCCCAGACTAACTAACCACACTAAAATATATATTTTGACCTCTAAATTTCTAAAATCCTGGCTACGGCCCTGACACAATACCAGTGTAAGCCATTATTATTATGTATTAGGCCAGTGTTTCCTAACCAGGGGTACGGGGACCCTTGGGGGTACGCGAGAGCTTAGAAGAGGGTACTTGGAATAATTTCAGATACAAAATAAGATCAAATTGAAATTGTATTCTTGATTATTATGTTCAATGAAAAGCTCTTTAAAACAATTAACTGTAAAGAGTGAGAGTTTGATAATATTTAGTAGCCTTTTTTACTGATAAATAGGAGTTTTAGTCATTCACTTTCTAACTGATCATCAAAACCATTGAGGAAGGGGGTACTTGGTGTATAAATAAAAAGCGGGTACGCACGAGAAAAACGACTTGACTTGAAGAAATGTTAGAGAAAAAAATATGTTGATGAAAATGTGATAAAAGAAAAGGATAACACACTGGAATGACACTCCGGCTGATGATCCATCTCTGTCCCGTCTCCCATCTCTGCCAATCACACTGGCCAACATGCTGCAGCCTTCACATCCAGGGACGGAGCACCTACTCTCTTTTTACTAGAGGTCGACTGATATGGGTTTTTCTAAGGTTGATTTTTGGGGTTGTGGTTGGCCAATGCAGATAAGTGCCACCTATGTTTTTGACCGATATTGAAGGCTGATTAAAAATAAATAAATGGAAAATGTGTCAGTGTTGAACTGTGACAGCAAATGCAAATGAACTGTGACTCAAATACATAGGCAAATTAGGCCTTAGGTTTGTTTGAATTAGAATGAACCTGATGTAGCCGACATACACAGCTCAGTCCTTCATTAAAGTGGCCACATGGTTTTACCTGGTACGTCAGAGTGAATTCCTCCATCTGAACTCCGAGGAAGCGAGCTTTGACACTGAAGCTGCCCTTCTCTGAACCAGCTCCGATCTCAAACAGCACGTTCTTAAACCTGCCACACAATAAGCAACAGTCAATCACACTGGAGAGACACCAACATCAGCCAATCACACTGGAGAGACACCAATATCAGCCAATCACACTGGAGAGACACCAATATCAGCCAATCACACTGGAGAGACACCAATATCAGCCAATCACACTGGAGAGAACCTTACTGTGTTTGAGGCAGGTCCTCGATCTCCAGCAGCACTCCCTTCTCTTGCAGCCGGGTGGCGCTGTAGCTCAGGGCCTTCTTCTTGCCCTTGCTTTCCTGTGCCTTCTGACTGGTGAGCTTGTCCAGACAGGAAGTGATGTAATGGCGGTAGAAGTCGATCTGCTCACTGTGGAAGCTGCTTTTGGCCTGGAGGCTGTTCAGAGTGAGCCTGAGCTTCATCAGCTCTGCTCCTCTTCGCTGACGATGGAGTCTCTGCTGACGGATGTCCTTCAAACAGACACGTCACATCCTCAACTAAAATACTCATGCAAAGGCTGCGGTCACGTGACACCACAATATTCTAAAGAGCCTATAACATTGGGACATTTTCTTTGTTTCTTTCCCATATAGGTGTATTGGCATACTGTGGAACCATTCTTCATTAACACGTTCTCCAGAGTGCAGAAGAAGTATAGCACCCTCTGTGTTCATGCCGAGTGTAGCTCCCTGTGTGGACATGTCGCCCCTGTGGTGTGAACATACCTTAGCGATCATGCTGAGTATAGCGCCCTCTGTGGTGGACGCCTGCAGCACTCCTTTAGCCTGGAGGTGGTGCAGGTTGCGGAGGATCTTCCTTTTCTTCTGGTCCAGACTCAGACCGCTGTTGGCCATTAGAGACTCGTTTCTCTTCAGTTTGTCTGGGTTTCGAGCGTCCTGTCGAGCACGACTCTGCACCAGCCAGTTGTGATGGGCCACCTACAGAAGCACAGGTCCTTTACACAACTGGACTACAGGACCACAAACATCCTCAAAACTGGACTACAGGACCACAAACATCCTTTAAACTGGACTACAGGACCACAAACATCCTCAAAACTGGACTACAGGACCACAACCTCCTTTAAACTGGACTACAGGACCACAAACATCCTCAAAACTGGACTACAGGACCACAAACATCCTTTAAACTGGACTACAGGACCACAAACATAAAAAGGTAAACTTAAACAACTGTTCAATCATGTAAAATGTTTTTTTAATAGTGAATAAATCCACGTTATAATTATTATTACAATTCTCAATATTATATTGAACCGCTCAATATGGTCTCTTCAATTCATGTCCAATATGAATGGAGCACATTAATACAGTATTAATATAGTATCAAAGGTCTATATGAGCTAACACTATGACAGTGTCATTTTGTTTGGAGGTATTTTATATGAAAAAAACAAAACCTAATATTTCTTGTCCAGTACATTAAATGTATTGAATAGACTCGAAATGGTGACCTTCATATTGAAATACATATTGAATCATGACTAAAGTGAAAGGTTACATCTCTAGTTAGTCAGTCAAACAAATATTTGATGACCTATCCATGACCCACACATCAGGGACAAAAACCTACATATCCAAATATGATTCTAGAAAGCTAGTATACAAAAATAGTTGACAGTATTTCAATAATACATGAGTTGTTGCTCCTAGACTGATGGCTTAGACACATGGTTTAGAGACCTGTTGTTGAGAGGGCGATGATCTGAGGATCTGGGTGAGAGAGTCTCCAGGCTGAGTGCGGATCACATCAATGATCATCTGCTTAGTGCTGAAAAGAGACAGGACAGTGATGGACACAGAGGTGATGATGTTAGGACACAGACAGAGGGTGAAGCAGTGTCGCTGTCCAAACCTGAGCAGCAGCCCTCTGGCGTCCGGCTGGTCCTGTTCATCATTGAAGATGTCAAACTTGTTGGTCAGGGTCAGAGACACCTCCGTTTTCCCTATGTCGGCTTCAGAAGAACTTTCGTCTCCTACAAAAACAGAGTTGTATGGTTTCTAGGGCAGGTATAACTGGCAAAATAAATGACACAAACTGGTTAGTGGTTGTGTGAAGCCATTTATTGTTTACGCTTTTCAACTAGAAACTAGCCAAATGTCCCTGATCAAAAGTTTACATATTGTGCATCTTGAAACAAACTATTTTGTGTCCTGTATTTCAGCTGAAGAGAGTTTTTCTTTGCTCCTAAACAATTTTCCTGGCAGTTGTTGAAGGTCATGTAAACATTAGATCAAGGACATTTGAGTAGTTTCTATTTCATTATAATTTCAATAGAGTAAACTCTTTGGCAATAAATGGCTTCGCACAACAATAAAGGGATATGTAATCTTTTGCCCACAATTGTACATCAATTATTGGGGCTACAATAACTGCATTGTCTCAGGTGAGCTTACAAGCAACAGTGAGGTTAACATCCCTTGTTTTTATCCTCTTTAAATGGTAAAGAAGACTATTGAGGCCTCCCAAAGTGCTGTTTCCTCTTAACACTAATAGATTTTAGGGCCTGCTGAGCCTCCACAGTTTGTTAGTGTCTGCCATGACTCCAGTCAAAACCAGCAGTACTGTTCATGAAAATCATATTATCATGAACAGTATGATATGGACCAGCCTCAAGGTTTCTGACTGAGTCCATTGTGAATTAGGTGTCACCTGCAGTTCCATTCAGCTCCTGTAGGGTGGGCATAGACCCCAGGTCTCTCAGCAGAGCTCTCAGAGGGTCTGAGGGGTCTGGACACAGCACTGACTGGTGATCCACCAGTAGCTGCACACAAAACACATATGAATATGAATATGTCTGCAGTAACAGGATCAATGTTCTCTGATGTGTACCTGGTGAGTGTTGAGGAGCTCGCTCAGAGAGATGTAGATCACTGGTTTATTTACATTCAGCAGCTCAGAGTATTCATCCACACTGAAGCGGTCCTCCGGCTCAGGCACATCACACACAGCTGTGAGGAACCTCCTGTCACAGAAACAACATGGTGAGACCAGGGACCCCACAGAAGACGCCCCGCAGAGACAGCTACCTGAACTTCTGATGTGTGTTGGTGATGTACTGATTGAGCATGCGGACATGGTACCCATCACCATCAAAACATTTGTTGGCAGCTGCGTGCTGCAGCATGCGGGCGATTGCTGCCAGCAGGTGGCGCTGTTCAGGTGAGAGGGCGGAGCCGACAGAGCGGTCGAGAACATCAAAGCCGTCAGGAGCTACCACAGCAGGGTTCATGTAGCGGTAGTAAACAAGGTTCCCCACCAGCTGGAGGGCACAAGGCAATGGTGAGAACATGTGGTCACAAAGCAGAGCTCTGAGTCAGACGTACCTTGTAGAGGTCGCTCTCTTTGGCCTGAGGAAACTTCTCCATCAGAGCGTCTCGCAGAACTTTAGCTGTGTAGCGCAGACCGTAACTGCACACAATCAATCAATCATTTTATTTTTTTATCAGATTTCAAGAATGATCAAAATAAGTCACACAAATGAATGACACACAACAAGACGTCACACTCACTGCTCATACTCTCTGTGTTTAAGCCAGACACTCATCATGCTGCTGTTAAACCCATTTCAAAATGTAGTTTTGCCTGCAGTGTCTCCCTTTGGAGAGAGTTTTATGACAATAAATGGTTTCCACCTCTACTAACCATGAATAAAAAAAACGTGTTTTATACTGTTTTTGTCTCTGACAAATTGGCAATAAAATCTTTGATTGTGCCCGGCTACGTAGACTTGTGAGCACAACTGTATATTTATAACAATGTTTCAAATCGATCAGTAACTATCTCCAAGTAAGACGGCTGTGTATGTGAATGGATGGAGAACATACGGCAGCAGGTGCAGGTTAGAGGTGATGGCCTTCAGCACTCGGTCAGTCAGGTTCTTCAGATTAACAATGGCCACATCGATCCTCCTTTGCACCTCAGGGTGAGACAGAGCCTCCTCCGAGGAAACGTCGTAGGGAAGAGAACTAGAGCACACAGGAGCAGTAAAGATAGTCATGTCCCCAGTCAAAGACAGGAGCAGGGGCCCCACAAGTATTCTTCTGGCACATAAGACTAGACTGATCTCCCAATGAAGAAATTTACTATACATATTCAGTCAGGTCCATAAATAATCGTGATTGAGATTTTGTTCTTTCATCTGTTTAGCAAAAGTTCTTCAAGCTAAATTTATACAAGCTTAAAGTGCAGAGTCTCAGCTTTAATTTGAGAGATTGAGATCTAAATCAAGAGTTCAAGAAGTTCAGCTCCTCAAAATCAATGTTTCTTTCATTATCCACAACTGGACTTTATTGTTTGACCGTATTTTAATCTGTGTTTAACATTTTAGTTCAGCTCTTTGGTCAACTGTAGTCATTTTAAATGTGTCATAGAAATGAAGTTTGAAATGACTTGATTTGGTGACAGAACTGCAGGAAAGACCTGCCCAACAGTTCTGAGGAGACTTGGTGACGTCTATGGGCAATGTGCAAACATTGTAAAATCCTCTTGGTACCAGTCTGAGTCTCACCTCTTGGTACCAGTCTGGGTCTCCGTCTGGTTGACCCAGGCCTTGTAGACCTCCAGCGGGTCCGTCCTGATGCTTAGGTTCTGGTCCAGTAGTACTTCCTTCAGAGCCGGTCCCAGGGCCTCTCTCAGGGCGTTGTGCCCACGGCCGTGACGATAGAAATTCACCAACATCTTTATGACTGTGGGGTTTCCTCTCACCACGTCCTGAGGATGCTCCACCTTCAGACTAAAAGAGGACACTTATAGTTAGAGATGAAGCAAACAGCAGTGGAGGAGCATGAGAGAGAGAAAGAGGGAGGAGCCTGTCTATGTCCCCCCACGGAGAACAGGGCCGGCGCTGTGTTGAGGTGATGTCTAGTAGTTTTCTCTGTGCGTACCTGATCTCGTATCGTAGTGCCTGTGTGAAGAGCTGCAGCAGGAGAAAGGCCTCTCTTCGATCTGAACCATAGTTGAACAGACTGAAGACCACCATCTCCATGAAGGCTGTAGACTTGCTCTGAGGCATGAGGAACACCAGCTGGGCCAGGTACCGAGGCTGTGTCTGTAACAGAGGTCACAAGGTCAAAGCTGGTCCTACACTTGTCTCTGTAGATGTGCAGTACCTGGAGAAGGTAGAGGAGGTGCTGATAGGCCTCCAGCCGTGCCCTACGCTCTCGACTCAGAGCCTTCAGACCTTTGCTCTTCTCCAGGTCCATCATGTCACACAGCTGCTCCTTGTTCTTTTTAGTCAGTTTCTTACAGTGAGAGGCCACCTCCTAATGAGACCACACAACAAGTAAGAATTGGAGATTCCCACACTTTGGTCACATGACCTCCTGTTTCTGTTGAGTAACTACTACTTTTTATTTAAAAAACATACTTAATTGAATGCTGCTCTTAAATATTTTGGTTGCTCCTTATCCATATCATTGAATGTTAATGTGAAGTGTTACCTGCACAGTCGCACGGTTGCGGACCAAAAGCCCAATCTTCAAGTCCATCAGGTCCAGGTCGGTCTCCAGCTGTTTGTTGAAGCGGATGGTCCTCACCACTTCTTGCCTGACACGCAGAAGCTCCGCCTCTTCTGTGATGTCAGCACTGGATAGCTCCAACAAGTGAGCAAACTTCCTGATGACCCGCAGAGGGGGTGTGGCCGAGTGCACTGAGGGAGAACAGGTGATGACATCATATCCCTGTTTCTGTTCAAACTGCATTTGTTTACCAAAGTCAACATCATTTTCACTTTTTATTTATTCCTCATTTAACCAGGTGAAATGTACAATACTCTTCTTTGTTCAATTAGGTGTGGGTTAATAGTGTTCGATGCTAAATGCTTTTGAAACAAATACTTTTTTTTTATTCTGAAAGTGAGTTGTTAATGAGATAGCTTTGTATTGCTAAACATTTAGCACAACATTAAGTTCTCACAGAATACAGGGCTCAAACAGGTGAGTGCATGGTGCCTGTCCCCGCAGCCCTCCCAACTGTTCAGACCCCAGGGCCCCCTCCTCACCCAGCAGCCTGTACTCCTCTCTGGCCTTGTTGGCTCTGAAGAAGGCCTGAATCTTCACCACTGCATTCACCTGCTCACACAGATACCACTCATGTTACTGGGATACCATGAAAAAAATAAAAATAAACTTTGAAGGCGGAACATTTGAAAACCCACGTTTCTTCTGAAGAAGCGCAGTCGGTCTCTGAACCTCTTCCTCTGCAGCCACATCCGGACCAGCGACTGGATCTGTCACAGCACGGGCCCAGAACATACCAAGTTACTGCAGGTTTGGCCATAACAACTACAGTAGATTAGGCACGCCATTATACAAAATGAAGAGTTCATTTGCCAAAACAGATAAGCACCATTGACAAAAAAATTGTCGGCAAACCATTGACAAAAATGTATGCATGGTCTTTTTGTGTAGGAGTGTTTATGGCTCTGGAATAAATCTGGTCATGGCTATAGTGGTGTGTTTTGATGAAGCTAAGTGTTTTCCTCAGGGCGACAGTTTGAAAAGGAAAGTGCAGGCTGGGAAGAGTCCTTCAGGCAGCAGGATAAGGATCCGTTTTCCAGGGCTGGGAGCTTCACCTCCTCCCTGTTGTTTTACAGTGGTGTGCAAGACCTCTTTCATGAAGTCATTTATGAGGTGTTTTTTTTAATTGAGTGAGAGGTTAAATCCTTTGCACCATACAGAGTCTTTCAGTCCAGGACGTAGAGTAATGAAAATCAGGGTTAGGGTTAGTGAGACTGTTTTACTCTATGACAGTGGTTAGAAGAAAAAGGCACCTTCACAACAGCTCTCCAGTTCATGTAGAGGTACTGCAGCCGGCGGCGGTAGGATCTCTGAGCCAGGAGCCTCCTCCAGTGGGACTGCACACACGTTACAAGTCTATTATACAATCAATTTATTAAAAAGGAGAAGTCCTGCACAATTGTAGCTTAAAACACCACCTCCACTTTGATATTTCACATTCACATAATTTATATCAATGTGAATTTATGGAGAAGACACTTGAGGATTAAGGACTAATTTAGGGGCGTGGCCTTATTAAATATTTCTGGAATGAAAAGTTAGAGCCAGTTTTTTGCATTAGGAGGGTAAGGGCTCTGAGAAATTGAACATTCGTGTCCAAATATGATGACTTTACACAAACAACAAGGGATTCAAAATCGTACTATTCACACTCTCATTCATACACCAATGTACGCAGACACTGGAAGCAAGGTGGGTGAAGTGTCTTGCCCAAGGACACAACGACAGTGTACACCTGCGGGGTTCGAACCCCGCAGGTGTACGGAAGAACGTTGGGGTCAACGTTTTTGCAGATGGCACATACAGTATAAGGTCAGATTTATAGCCCTTTGGGTTTATAGAAACAGATATTAGTGTAATAATAATAAAAAAGTGCAATGCTTCCTGTGTAATAAACCCCCTGGACCAACTGGACCCACAAAATATCCACAGCCTTATTCATTCATAGATTTAGGCAAAGAATGATGTGTGCCTAATTTTTATGTTTTTCTGCTTCTATCCTGATTATTAGATTGATATGACCCGACCACAGCTACATATCCGGAGATGGTTTACTTATGGGTGTCTAAAGGTGGCCGCACACTAGAAGATTTTTAATCTTTTGAGACTAAAGATCTGTGCAAAGACAACACACACTTAAGGACAGACATGAGGACACACATACACACACATGAGGAGTCCCACCACAGATCATGCCATAAGAGAAAGTTTTTATTGAACCACGCCTCCTAAGACTAAAAATCTGGCTAAAAATCCTCTAGTGTGTGTCCAGCTTTAGGTTAGTTAAGAGGACATGTATAATATAACAAACAGTAAACAACATAACTTAAAACCTGTGTAAATGGGGAAAGAAATTATAACGTGGGCATTAGCTCAATAAAGTTGATTTTGCAGTTAATGTTGGGCCTGACAACAAGATTCCAAGGAAACAATACGTCACTGAGACCCTTTGTGCACCTGTATAGTGATCACAGCCTGAATGTTGTCCGTGAAATGCCTGCGTCTCTTGTACAACTGTCTTCTCTGGAGGAAACCTCTGGCAGCAGCTTGTAATCGCACCACCATCCACTCGCTCTTCTTCCACTGGAGGCTGCGTGTGTGTTCGGACGACACACGGCTCACCGCGGCCTGGAGAGGAAAATACATCGGGTTAATACAAACAGTGATCATGAGAATAGAACGGGGTACTGTGCAAATTGTTTTCCCTAAGCCTATAGAAATTTAATCCATGTAGAACCATTTATAAAAGGACATTTCTTTTTTAAAGCCAGGGAAACTAAGGAAATTTCTCAGGAAGTGTTAGAAGAAATCACAGACCATTAAATTATGATATTGATCAGAAATGTTAGGGCTGTGCCCACTCACCTGGATGTCTTTGCGGCTCAGAAAGTGTGGGTTGAGGCTGTCGTCCTGTGGTTTGTCCCAGGTGCCCTCTAGTTTGTTCAGGTGGAAGAAGAAGCAGGCGTTGTCCTCCAGTGTAGTCCGGATCCATGGACTGTTGCTACCTGTTGATACAAAGAGACATGGACTACACTAATACCTTCACAATTACAAGAGAATGAACAGTAGGCTTTGTGCCTTTACATCCAGCTGCTCTGAGAGTGTGGAAATATATTTTGCATAATATAGGCCCTTTAACCTCTTAAGCCCTAGCGTCCCCATTTTTGGGGACTTGCCACTTTTAGAGACAACCCTTGTTTATTTTAATTTTAAAAATATGTTCACAAAAAAGGTGTATTTTTTTTTTCTTGGGGAAACTGTATTTTATGACCAAATATATAAATAGGATCCAAAATTTTCAATGTCATTGAAATATTACAAATTAGATTTATTTTTTTTTGGCCAAAAAGTGCCAAATCGTGCCCTATTTATTACAATGAGATTCCACCTAGACTATTTTAAATCAACACTTCAATAACTTTTCAATTATTTATTGTTACAGAGGTAAACAGTTGGTACAAAGTCAATAATTAGCTGTAGTTACTATTTTTGATGTTTAGTTGCTTCTTTACAATGAAAACAAGCTGCTGACCTGCTGTAATGTGGGTTTTAGGTGGAATTCAGATTTTCTGTCTTTCAACCTCAATTACTCATGCCCACTATGAATTTCTTGAAAATCTACATAAACATTCATATCATGAGAGCAATATGAACATTTTAGACATTTTACAAGCTGTTAAAAGCCTTCCAGAGAATATGTATACCAAATTCAGAAAAAAACAGCCACGGGCTTAAGAGGTTAACATTGATCCCTGGTCAAAAATGTACTTCAGAGTAGTATTTTGCTTTTGAATTTCAGTTGTCAAGTACTTTTGTTTCCCACAACAAGCGCACCCTCTGCTGGTGTCATTACTATCTGCTGCTCAACACCTGCAAGACTAAACTCTGGGCAGCAACCCTTAGTTACAATTACAAATCATTGACATGTTAGGACTGGGTTAAAAATGTTTACTTGTTAGTAGAGCTATGGATTATCGTTGTATTAACAATGTTATTGGTACCTCTGTGTGCCCGCTCCTTCATGAGCATGCCCAGCTGCTCCTGGTACTGTGGCGCACAGTGGGGCACTAGGCTGCTCAGCCGGAGCTCTGGTAAGGACAGGACTCTGAAAGTCTGGGAGGAGCGCTGTTCTCTCACGGCCTGGTTCACTGCAGCCAGCGCCAGGCACACTGCCACACACAGTCAGGGTTAGGCTTTTGATGGTGGAAAAATATCCTAATCAAGTTAAAAGCAAAAACAAAAATAGAGTATGGCCGCTTTAAAGTCCATAGAGAGTTGACACACATTTTAAAACATGTCCAGGAGTAACATTTAGGAGATGACGATCTTTGGACTAAGATCGAAACGTCCTACACTTCAACTACAGAGTACAGATGAAGACTGAAGAATGTTTGCCTACATTTAGGAGAAGACTGAAAAATGTCTCTCAGTAGCTCAGGACATGTCAGAAACTCTATTTCAGGTAGCTCCTTAAAACTGGATAAAAAAAACAAAATGATCTCTTTGTGCACCAAATGACACATGAGCTATGGACAGTACAAGTAACTTAAGAATTGGGCATAAAGAGAATTGCATTCTGATCATTTCAATGAGCAAAATGCAATTATTTATAGATACTACAGTATATCATTTGCACAGTCTCCATGTCTTACTACAAAGTAACCCTGGAGTAGAAAACATAAATCTTACAAATTATTATAATGTAAATTTAATTGCAAACTTAGAAAAAATGGTACAAAATACTGTATTTTCCCAGAATCTTTCTAACAATGGCTAAAGTCTATAGCTGTTTGGTCTGAAGAGATTCAAGCTTAGACGTGTAAAAGCATGTGTTCGGGCGTCCTCCCCTGGGAAAGTTTTCAAATAGAAGATAATTTTCTCCTGTGTTCTGAAGCAGAATCTAGTGTGGTGGGCAAAGTATCGCTTATATTTATTTTAAACAGAAAAGCAAAGGGAGGACAAGTATTTTCAAAGACAAAATGTGTTTTTCCAGGACATTTTTTGGCATTTTCCATGAATGCCAGCTTTTCAAGGTTTTCCAGGCAGAGTGTGAACCCTGTACTGTCCACCAGGTGGACCAGGTCTTGATACTCACTCTTCAGTGCCCTCTGAGTGTCCTCATTGGCTCGTAACACTTGCTCCTGGATATGAGTGAGCCACAGCCCGGCGCCTGGGTCCTGAGTCACCTGTCAGACACAGCCTTCTTAGTTTTAGTCAACGTTTTTGTGCCGTCAGTTCAGCACAACTTTCAGAAGGGCCTATAGTTTAAAATTGAGGTGGAGGGAAGCTGGTGGTTTGGAAGGAGAATGTGGTGGTTTTAAAGGAGAGTGTGGTGGTTCTGAAGGAGAGTGTGGTGGTTCTGAAGGAGAGTGTGGTGGTTCTGAAGGAGAGTGTGGTGGTTTTAAAGGAGAGTGTGGTGGTTTTAAATGAGTGTGGTGGTTTTAAAGGAGAGTGTGGTGGTTCTGAAGGAGAGTGTGGTGGTTCTGAAGGAGAGTGGGACCTGCGTTCGCTGCTGCTGGGCCTTCTGCAACAGGCTGAGATAGCGTTGACCGTTGGTGGGTACGACTGCGCTCAGGCCCAGAGAGGGCTGCTTCAGAGCGGACACCAGTCTGTGGACATCCCCCTCCATCACCACTTCGTTTATCAAAGAGACACACAGTAGTTCTGGACAAAAAACATGCATATTGGCTGTCAATTTGTAGCTATTTCATAAAAACTATAAAACTGTATCAACTGTAATTCACCACACTTCAAATGGTCTTATAACGGTTTATACGGTAATTATTTTTTGGCTCTCATGCTGATTGTTTTGGACTGCACAATTAATCGAAATCCTAATTTGAAATGTTACATCACAACAACGACTCTGTCTTTGTCTTGTCTCTTTTCCTCTCATCCCTGAAAGACTTACGCTGGTGCTGCTCCTGGGTCTCACTGTTGACTGAGTTGATCTCACTCTGAAGCTGGTTCCAGTTGAGCATGGCTCCATTAGACTGCTGTTTCAAAACCTGCAGAGACTGAAAATATCTAGAAAAAGACAATAAGACGTGATTAATCCCACATTTCTGTTATTCACACTCTTAGAACAGGACCCACCTGTGCAGCAGCTCTGGCTCGACATCACTGAGAGCTGCAGAGGAACTGACCAATGAGGAATTAAACTTGTGATTAAGCCCCGCCTCCAAGGCCTCATTAATGAGGCACACTGAGGTCAGCATCTCCACGGCAACAAACAGCTCCTCCTGCTCCAGCACCCCCTGGTGGACACACAGACTATTACCAACAGAGGCCTTGGTAAACCCAGAGCACATGGCTAACTGTAGGGAAATTCAGGACAGACTCTTTATGAATAGGAAAGAAACAGTACAGCATTATAATAAACATTTATACTAAAATCAGGTTTGTAAACTTTGTGAAACCACTCGTGGACTAAAGCACTCTCATGAGTAGTACTGACCTCTGGACTCTGCCTCTGGATTTGCTGCAGCTCAGTGTGGTAGAGCCGGGCCCCAGAAGCGAGCAGTGGGGGCAGGTCCAGGGCTGGACTCATCAGGGCACTCAGTGTGAGTCTGGGCTCTGAGCCACTAAGACTCTGGTTCAGCTTCAACAGTGCAGTTTCCACTAAAAGAGAGGCAACACGTGCATTAGTCAGGTTCTAGAACAACACACGAAGACACTGTCCCTGACCACCACACACTGTTGCAGAGACATGTCAGCCAAGACATCCAGAGACTAAAGGTACTCCGGGGGGATCTATCCAGAGACATAAGGTACTCCCTGTGCCACCATGGAGCGTTCTAACCCCCTCAGTGACTTCAGCTTGGGTGGTGAACGAGTCCCCCTCAGTTCTCAGTCTCTGCTTCCTCATTGGAAGACATGGGATTGAGAAGATCCTCGAAGTATTCCTTCCACCGTACGTTGTTGTCTGTTTCCTCATGTTCAACTAATCACAGCTCTTGCGTTTGACGCCAGGTGACTTTTGGGAGGTGCACGTCTGTCATACGTATCTGCAAGCTCTGATTGGCTGCCAGAGGTGTTCTACGCAGACACTTGAGTACAAACTAGGCTATAGTCCTCCTCCATGGCCTCTCCAGACTGCAGTACACTTGACCAGTACCTGTTAGCTGCCTCAGGAGTCCCACGAGCCAACAAGGGACGGTATAGTACTCCTTCAGCTCACCCATCCCTTGGGATGGGGGCGACAGGGACCAGAGACTTTCCGACTACAGCTGCGAGCGGTCACATAAACAATGGAGGAGGAGAACATGGTGCACTCAGTTACCCCTTTCAGGGACTCCAAGAAGGCTGGGTCCTTTTCACTGCTGTTGGGCCCAGCAGGATAGTGAGACAGTGAGAGTCCTGTCTCCAACCCAAAGGTGTAGGCACACAACCCTCTTGTTCCCTGGGGTGAACACCAACATGTGGCGGCTAAGCTGGGGGGCTATGAGCCCAACGCCTCTCCCCGCGGGCAACGCCAGAGAAGTGGAGCGTCCTCTCTAGGAGTTGGGTTCCAAAGCCCAAGCTGTGGCGTGGAGGTGACAACAGTCTATCTAGTCAGTACCTCTCAACCTCCCCCCAGCTCAGGCCCCTCCCCCATATAGACCATATAGACAATAGACCTTCCCCATTAACATTATTAACCAGTCAAGAGTCCAGATGGCAGTTCAGTCTCCTTCTACAAAGCATATTCCTAAAAAGGCCTCCACAGTTCTTAATGAGGAGATAACATATGGTCAAAAGCTCCTAACCTGTATAAAGTATAAGGACGTTTATGGTTTGTAGTCAAGAAGCAGACTTACCGGTGTTCTTCCTCTGGGCCTCTCGGTTGGCTGTAGAGACTCCCTCTTGCAGCTCCTCAGGATCCAGAGGGTCCACACAGCCCTGATCCTACAGAGATTAGAGAACAGTCACAGGATGAGGGCCCTTATCTTTACCTGTTTTTTTTTCACATTATAGGGCAGAAGAAGGAGGCTGATTGAAAACACTACTGCAGCTACCCCTGACATAGAGTTACCTCCTAACTGCCCAACAAAAAAGCCCCCAGACTGAATGATTACTGGATATTTGGCATCATTATGTGTCCAAGGAAGAATCGAGGCGCCAGACTTGACATGGAGAAGGGAAACAAAGTCGGTACCAGTGCTTTCTGCTGCCGGTCTGTGCTCAGCTGCTCCAGGTACCACAGGGCCAGCTCTGGACGGAGGCCTCGCAGGGACAAACAGGGCAGAGAGAGAGCAGAGAGCAGAGTCATCTCATCAGAGGAGTCCAAGGCCTGGTCCACCTGCTCTACAGCCCAGTGCGCTGCAACATACACAGGTTAGAAGCCCTGACAGGTAAAAGACGCAGCTCCATTTGTGAACTCACTGTTGACCGCGTTGATGTTGTGCTGGATTTCCTTTTGCGTTAAATACTCCTCATAGATGTCCTTCTCTGTAGCTCCTCCCTGAAACACAAACTAAACTCTTACAACTGCACAACCATTTAGACCTTCTCGCCTGTCCCACCTATTTAGATAATAACCCACTTTTTCAATAAAGTTAGATTTGCATACAGAAGAATCTCACACTGATGGCTCTGTTTTAGACACCTTTATCCTCACGCTGATGGCTCTGTTTTGTTTTTCTTACCCGGTTCTTGGTATTGAGTGCCTTCTGTCTCTTGGTCTGCTGCAGCAGCTCCTGGTACACCTCCACCAGATCGTCGTGTAGATATTCCAACATGGCATTTGGATTCCTCAGAGCCCGAGCAGTCACCTCCACTTGGCCTCTGTCCACCGCCTCATTTATGGCGATCACAGCAGCGTGCACTGAAATCATGGACCCGTGTGTGAGAGAATGAATGTGGACAGTCTGGAGTGGGACTAACAGACCCACCTGCCGCCTGGATAGGACTGAGTACTGCTCAATTGTTTTCCCATAACAAGATAAGACATACTGTACTTTTGTTTATGTAAAGATATTGTTTTGACATGAGTGATTTATACAGACGACTGCACGACTCTGATGTGATCATAATGCATTACTAATATGTTATATCAGTAATTCTGTAACAATATTTCTCAAACTAAAATACAAACACAGACCTCCAACAGTGGACAATATTATTTCACTACTTTAGGTGTGACTCATTCAGAGCTTCTTTTTTTAATCATTTATTTGAGCAGACAACATCAAAACTCGCCATCTAAAAAGTAATCCCATACCAGTAGTGCCTAAAATGAATTTTCGATACCATACTGTTATCGTTTAACAGTGCCCAGCCCGACGCTAGGTTCACTCATTGCTCTTGAGTAGGACAAACAGACCCACCTGCTGCCTGGTCCACCGACAGCTCATTGGCCAGAATCCCTCCGATTTTATTGAAAGCCGGCATCTGGATTCCATACTTGTCCAACTCTAGCTTCACGTTGTTGATCTCCTCCTCTGCAAATAAAGACATTTATTGGATATTTAACTAAATTTGGCAGAGCTGAGACCAGAACTGCTCTGATGTTGTAATTTGATACCGAGTACGGCTCTGATACCTAATTCTGTGAGTAAAAACAACAGAGGCCAGTAAAGGTGCTTAGCTCAAAATCATATGGATAATTATGCATGATGAACACAGTCACTGTTAGGCATGCAATGATTCAATATGTATTTCAGTATGAAGGTCAGCATTTCATTTCGATTCAATAGATTTAATATACATTAAACATTAGAAAGATTACTTTAACTTGGGCACATTATTTCAGTTAGGATGTGTTTTTACTTCAGGTTGTGTGTAAATGTCAAAGATGGAAAACCTAATCTATTGAATATTGAGGCTTCTTGAGATATGGATATGACGCCTCCGGATAATACGGTGGCTTGTATCTGTCTGTGAGTACTGGATGATACTAAATTCGACACCAGTATCAGAACAACCCCAGTTGAAACAGTTTGAGTGGCAGCTGCTCACCTGTGAAGTTTACTTTCCCGTATAAATCATGGATCTGAGGGGCCAGTCCCAGTCTGTAGAGGTAAAAACTACGGAGACACAAAACAACTTTTCATACAGCAGTAATACACTTGGCCTTGGTGTGATTTCCCTGATAAGCATTGGCTATTCTCATGTAATGGGGTATCTTTTATTTTTTATGGGATACTCTTCTTCTTGAGTAGCTTTATCACACAATTTTTAAATTTTTCTTCTATTATTAGTGTTATGCCTGTTTATTTTATCTGAGCATTTATAGTGATGTTTTAATATATATTTTTTCCAATATAGACATTTGTTTATTTATTGATTTATGTTAAGCTATAATGGCTTGTGTTTTTAGGCCTAGTAAGGTCCCCCTAAATGGCCCCAGACCCCAGAACTGGAGTGGTCCGAGTTTGGAGTGGCTTGGACCTCTCTTTGGGCGCGGCACGGTTCAGTCTGTGCCGTCCCGCTCCTTTTGTGGTACCTGAGAGCGTGCAGGCAGTAGACCACACGGGGCATGTTCTTTTTGTCGTAAACATCTGTGGTCTCAGGGTAAAAGATCTGCAAACAAACACCACCAGTCAGTATGCAGCCAATCAGAGGAGAGCGCGTAATCACATGACTGTACCGCGGGGAGGCCCAGCGTGGACATGGCCGCCCTCCAGTGGTTAATGTTATCGGTGTGTCGGAACTGCAGCCCCAGCGTCTAAACACAAGAGATAAAACTTAGAAGATCTCTTTATTCTTCCGTCTGCACCTGCTGTTAATAAAGTCTTATCTCATTTAACGCTTTCATATCCAAATAAGACATTTTATGGATACAAATGGCCAAGATTTTCTTTATTTTTGGTAACAAAGTCTAAATAGTGGATTGCAATGATACATTCACTTTTGTTTTGCGCTGATTTTTGGATGGATTCTCTCAGAAAAGGAGAAGACTGTGCTCACTGACAAATTTAGACAGATTTGTGAACAATATTTGAGACAAATAGGCATTTTGTCTCCTCAGATGGGTCCTAGCGTTAGGGACACCCTGGGCAGACCTGTGGGAGGTGAGCGGACTGACCTGGTATCTGGCCTGGTCCCAGTCGTAGATCTTCTTAATAGGGACCAGGTCGGGGCAGAAGCGGTGGGCGAGTTTGGCCAGTAGGACTCCGTTCCTCAGAGACTCCTCCAGCTCAGTGGGCGAGGCCAGCTGCTCACCCAGACACGCCTCCATCCACCTGCGCAACTTACTCTTATCATTATATTCAATTAATGCGATGATGAAAAGTGCAGGATTTTGAAGATCATCATCTTTCACCAAGTTATTATAGTCGATTTGTGGCGAAAATTGATTTTTATTTTGCAAATTTGAGTTTTAATTAAGAATTAAGGGGGAAAAAAGTATGTCTCTAGCCCATTCCTGTCAGGAGTAATGAAGTTTTAAAGAAATAATTAAAATGCTCAATCCAGCCACTAGGGGGCAGCCTTTGCTCTGCCTGATCCTGTCAGATTTCTGTAGTAGGCCCGCGTATGAAGGGGGCTAAGTGGGCAATTGCTGAGGGGGCCCAATTTGAAGGGGGTCCCACAAAAAAAAAAAATCATTAGTCTCCCTAAAAAAATGTAATGGCAGCTAAAGGACCAGCTGAAAATATTATTTATTTTCTAAAATGCACCTGAATGCAGATAATCACATCTGAATTAAAAAAAAATGTATATAGTGAATAATGTCTCTAAGGATTATACAGTTGCTCTAAAATACTAGCACCAGGACTGGTGAGGAGTTGGCCTGAAGCGCCCCCCAGGCAGCAGTGGGAATAATTTAGTAAAAATAAACTTTCATTCAACAGTGTGGCTAGCAGCTCCGCCAGGGGCGGCTCAAAACAGGTCCATTGTTGGATCATTAGCTTTAAAAATGTGGAGGACAGTTTGGGGTTTGAACGATTACGAAAATGTACTCAGGAAGTCATGCAGCGCTGTACCACAGAAGAAGTCAACAAGGAAGAAACAACTTAAGTAAACAGGATTAAATGAAAACATTGTGAATGAAGTGAATTACATGAACGTATTTGACGAGAGAACGACTTTAGAGCATGGCTTAAAGCAAAAAAAAGTTGATTAGATATGCCTCGTTTAACCAAAAAGCACAGTGGAACATAGAGCTGTGTGGATAAAGTCTAGGTCCCCACAGCTGGTCCATGAGGAGCAGTGACTCACCTCTTGGCCTCCTCCAGGTGACACAGGTACTGATAGGCCACGCCCTCGATCCTGCGCTGATCCATCTCGTCGGCGGTCAGACGCTCAACTGAAACACAAGGCACTTTTCTTCAGGTGAGGAGACAACAATACCTCACTCACATCATACAATCATGATATTTGGTGGATACAGCATTGTGTTTTTGAGGCAAATTTGCAGTCTTCGACATATAAATTCTCTTCATTATGGACTAGGGATTAGAGCTTATAATTACAATTAGGGCTGAACCATCTAAATCAATTAATTGAATTAACTAGATTCAGATTCAAGATTTATTGTCATTGTCACAGAAATCAACAAAATTATATTTGGAGCATCAACACTGCGTAGTTTGATGTAAAAGGGCAACAGGGTGCATAAACCCCAAAGGACTTGATTATTGAAATAGTTATGAACTATTTTAGTAATTGATTAGTTGTTTCTGGTACATCACAGCATCAGACAGAGCAAGAATTATGTATCATGTAAATGTTGTATTTTTTATGACAAAACTATTTCGTCTCTAAAGGTACCCATACATGATTTCTGAGCATGTCAAAACCACTGGTGGTGGCTACTAAGTGGCTACTAAGTGAGGCTGCCAATTTGCGCCATCTGCCCTTCCGACCACCACCACACATTCACTCTCTCACTACATCCACACAGGCAAGGCGGGTGAAGTGTCTTGCCCAAGGACACAACAACAGTGTGCACATGCGGCAGCCAGGATTCAAACTCCCGACCTCTGGAACATAGGAGGACGACCCGCTCTACCACCAGCGCCACCATCACCCCAGGCTCTTTACAGTGAACGGTTCGAACCAGATCTCAATTGTGGAAAGAGCCAGAACTTTTATCAGTCATTTTACATAGATTTATCCCAAATGATCTCAAGAATCAGCACAACAGCAGCAGACAACACAAGTGAAAGATTTATGCACTAAAAATGACCTCAGTGTTAGACAGTTGTAGCTTCTTGTGTCAAATAATATTATGTTTTACACATACATAACCGTAAAGGGTAAAAAATATGACTCCCATATTGTAAGTTTGTAAAGCTGGGCCTGTTAGCAATACGTTCTCAGATAACAAGAGTTTTCTGGCTGATTAAAAAATGTTAAAATAATCAATGTAAAAAAGAGTCAGTCTTTTTTCCAGCTCTTTGAAGATTTGGCTCCCTGTAAAGAGCCATGAATCCCATCACTACTTTCTATTTTGGGCTGAAAGATGACAACCGTATGCCCCCTGGTCCTGGTGTACAGTCTGATCAGAGAAACGCGCTCCACAGACGGTGAACTGAGGACCAGGGGTGGACCAACACCGTCTCACATCTGGGACACAGCTCTGGAGATGGTCAGGCTCCAAGTAAGAAGACAGCATCAAAATCGGTTTAAATTGGCTGAGCAGCAGACACAAGTGTTTACAGAAGTGAATATGTTAAATTTGATTAAATGCAGTCTTAATTGTTCAAAGAATATATTTTGAGGAGGCCTTCATAAAGCTGATGATGAATAATCAATAGGTTGATTCATGTTATAGAATTCTATAAGTTGGAGCGGGTGCCAAAGAGAAACAGTCTTTGAAAGAAATGTACAATAAGAAAATGTCCAAATGTTGCCCCTGACCATTATTTCATAGTGATTGAATTCACAAACATGTCCTTCTATTCCTATGGCTGAAATGTACATGATTTTGAATAAGGTCTCCACTTTTGGAGACATTTATGAGACTTTAGTTCATATGTGCTGACAGCGAAGAGATTGAACTTTGTTTCATGTGGATCGGCCCAGGAATGAAAGAAATTAGCAAGACTAGAAATCTGCATTTTGACAGTTGTACCGCCATGATGCCACGTGAACACAACCTATTGAATAATGAAGATCAGTATTTTTTTCTATAATCTAAGATTGTTCATATTTTTAAGTTCATGGCTTGTAGTATTTTGGCCTGGCAGCACTGTTGCCCACTGCTCCTGACTGGTCAGTGGTCACCCCGAGGAACTTGGTCTGCCCTCCACCTCAATGTTAAACTATATACAGTATGCTCTTTACATTGTTGTGATGTCACATACACGCTACAAGTCTACACATGCAAAATGCGATCCAATATAAAACTAACTCTTCACATTTGTTTCTTATCTTGGCTTGGATTGTCCAATTTTCTGCTCAGTCTCAGGACAAACCAAGAATATATATACACAGGAAGGGGTACACAGTCCTACACACGCGCAAATACATTACTGCTCAAGTAAATAATAAAAGTGATGAATGAGTGGTGAAGTATGAGCTTGCCTCCATTATAGCGAAAAAAGATATTTGTCGTGTCGTGACACTCTCACTTTGGTCGGCGGAGGAGTTTGGGGTTTTATTAGCACCCAGTAAAGCCCTAGCTGCTAAATGATTCGAGTGTAATAACACATAGGAATATTGAGCACTGTAACTATAGTCTATTATGATGCACAGTCTGCACTGGCCCGAGACAGATTACTTCGTTCATTGACTTACAGCCTCTTCGACTCTGGTCGTTAGAATCCGCCATTTTGCCCACAAAGTACTTATCCTCCAGATATTTCAGGCGTTTCCGATGTGTCTTGTTAATAAAAATGTCCAACTTTTTGATAATAATCCTGGAGAAACACAGCGACGTGTTTGTTCCGCCGCTACTTCCGCTCTGAGTTTGAAAACCTCCCGCCGCCCGCCCACCTGGTCACGTGGAGGACGTCAGTGCTACGCACTTACCTGGTCACGTGGAGGACGTCACCAGGCGGCATTGTGGTCTCTGTAGTTCAAGGAGACACACTACAGGCACACGGTTTTTTTTTTTTCTTTCTTTTTCAATTTTGGGATAGTTTTTTTATTTATTTATTTTTATTTTATTATGGAGTTTGATCTCTTTCAGTGTAATATGCGCACATCTCCAGGAGCAAGGATACTACAGTCAACATGAAACATTTAAAAACCCTGCGCACTTACTCCAAATAGACTGTGTTTAATCAGACAACGTTTCGATCCAAGTGAATCTTCCTCAGGTCACGTAAGTTAGTGAGCAGGATTAATCTCTTAACATATAAACTTTCACCGGGAAACAAATTAATTCCCAGATCTTCACAATCAAGTGTTTAATTATTCAACTCCATAGAAAATTGTAATTTCACTCCACTTTCTCAAAATGCATTTTTATTTCACATTTGCAAATACAGCACATACAGCCATCGAACTTTCCAGTCTTGGATTGGGGTGTGCTCAAAATATCTATACCTAGATACGTATCGATATAATTAAAAAAGATACAGTATTGATATCGTGGCTCTTAGTATCGTTCTTACCGCAGGTGTTAGACGGCTGCAAGACTGGGGGAAAAAATCATAGAAAATGTAAAAGATTTTGTATTGTGAACCTTGAGCTCAGTTACACTGTGTCCGACCAGTTATTCTGAACACTTTTTATTGCGAGCATTTAACCCATATGTTCTTTATTCTTCAATAAATTAAAGATAATACACTGAGTTCAGTTGTTTCAGTGAGTGGATATGTTCACGATTAACTAATGAGCATTGGCTCCAAGTTTTGTTATTGAATTGAACAGTGTCAAATTGTATTGAGAAGGCTCTGTATCAAGGTATGTACCATATCGCCAGGTTCTCAAAGGTACACAGCCTGTCTTGGACTTAACAATATTTCGAAAGGTTTGTTCAGAGGACTTTTAAAAAAAACATATTTAATTCCTGCCTTATTTATTGATTTTTACATGTTTATTCACTAATAATATAGTTTATTCAAAAAAAGATCCAAAATCCCCTCTGAACAAATCTTTGTAAGTAATATAACAACTAAATAAACCCATATCTGGCTTTATTTAAAATATAGGCATTTTTGAATATTTTTTTTTACACAAAATGCTTTATTTTGTTGCATAAAGACATAAAATGAGAGAAAACGTGCAATACATTTTATTTTTTCATAATAAATGCTAGCAACAAAAACGTGAACACCTTTATGTTCCCAGGGGACTGGAGGTGCCGCCCACTCTGAGTGTGGTCATAGGGTTGTCATGGGAACGGCCAAACGTGGCTGCTACAAGCTACTGCTAGGCACAGCAAAGAGATCAAGACTAAACTTTCAGATGGACCAAAGACTACAGACAACTTCTAAGAACGGCATAATGTCACTGGTAAGGTTTGCCATTTCCATTTCACACAAACTTAGACCACGTCAATAATAAAAGCCTCGCCGTCTTTGTGGGTGTTCATTACAAGTACATTAACATTTGAGACTTTCATTTGATACGAACTTGAGTATGAACAGGTTGTGCTCAGGTGACATCACAACATTAACTGAGGTGGCGGGCAGCTGACCAGTCTGTGCAGGCAGCTGTGGTTAATGTCAAGATGCACACTTCAAGTCTTAGTTTATTGCTCATTGCTCGCGTTGTATTGGCACCTGCTCCAACTGAAGGAGAACTCTACAACGTGAACACGACTTATTCATTGCAAACTTCCTCAATTACGACTTTTGATATTTTGTCGTTCATTCTCAAATCCAGATGTTGCGTCGCTTTGGGAGGTTTGGACACTATTCCTCAGTGACTGACAGATCTACAGGATGAACCTCACCTTTTCTCTGCAGGTGACCGTCAGCTGAAGAATGGCGTCAGAGCCAGAGGAGAAGGGGGATGACAAAGATGAGGATGAGAAGGTAGATTCTTAACAAATACAATGTTTTTATGTAAACAATGCGCACAATAAAGTAGGATGCAAATCATGTTCCATGTCTGTTGTGACCCGAGGAATCAAACCGATGGCTAGACCGCTCTAACCAGTCCAAATACCAAAGAAACACAGCTTTTTAAATAACAGGCAGAGACAGTGCTCTCAAATGTGTAATTCAAATGTATAAAGTTTACTAAAAGGGTGAGCAATAATGAATTAACCAGATTTGAAAGGGCTTGATTAATGAATGATACATTTGTCGCAGGTTGTGATATTGTTTGTGTTAAGATGATGATGTATACACTGATGTATCTGATAAATAGTATACACATTTTAAGCTGTTTTTATGGGCCGCAGGAAGACTAGTAGCAATGTGAAAGCTATGAATAAACAATAAACAAATAAACACATGCTAAATAACTAAGATCCAGGTGAAAAACAGAAACATGGGCTAAATCCCCAAATCATCTACAACCCTGGGACAGTGCTGGGAAAGATACTTTCAAATGTTCATCCTGTATATTCTACATGACTGTAGTTACAGCTTTAAATGTAATATGTTCGTATTACATATTTCTGTTTCAAAACACAGCAGAGTTACACTACTCTGAGTTACTTTTAAGTTGCTTTAGGTAAAATAGAAACTGAAAATAGTGCGAATAATGCCACCGAGCGAAAGTGCAGTCAAAGATTTCCTTTTCCTCAGCCCCACTCTCTCCTGTTTTGTTTTGACAATGTTAGCTACACGAGCCTCTGTGAATCTTCTTCTACGCCAGTTTCCATTTGGTGATGCATTTTATTTGACGCATTTTGAGAAAATGGTCACTCAAGTAACAATTTGCCATTGCCTATAGTTCTATGGAGAAATGTTGAATCAGCACAATAACTACCGTACACTCCTTATTGTGAAGATTAGGTCATTTATTTGCTTCCCCTTAAAAAACTTTTCTTTGACCACAGGAGATGAGGGATTAAGGTTTGTTTTAACTTTTTTATTTGGCCTCAGGAGAGAGAGGAGGAAGAGCGCAGGGAGAGGAGGAAGCAGCGGAGGAAGAAGAAGGCAGCAGAGGTGGAGGAGATGACCAGTGCAGGACACCAGGCTCTGAAACAAGGACACACCCAGGATGCTCTGCACTTATTCAGAGGAGCACTGAAGGCAGCCAGCCAGGTGGGAAACACTGCCCCCCTGTGGCAGGACTAAGCATTATATCTATGAAAGGTCCTTGCACTTGAGAATTGGTATCTAAACTATATATTTAGGGGCGTCGCCAGGATATTTTTACAGTGGGGGCCAGGAGGGGCCAGTTTTATTTGGCTCTTACATTTTGGGGGGGTTTGGAAGTCCTCCCCCAGAAATTTTTTACAAATTCAGAATTAATTTCATGTATGTGTAGTGCATTTTAGATGGATCATTAGCCGGTTCTCTTGCTCTGGTCAAAATGGATAATTTGTACTTTGTTGCGGTGCACAGTACCAGCCGGCTCTGCTTGCGCTTGTTCATGGTGGGAGGGGCCACTGGCTCATCCCAAGAGGGGCTGTGCAGCAAAAACAGTTTTACTTGTACATGGTGATTATATTGTATACTTTTACAGGTTGGGGAGTCCCGTGTGGTGTCTGCCTGCTGTTTGAACCTGGGGGCGGCTCTGGTAGAGGCTGAAGACCCAGAGTCTGGACTGGCTTATCTGAACAAAGCACAGCCTGGACCTAAGTCCCAGCGGCTCCCTGACCTCCAGTTTAACCTGGCCCTGGCCCACAGAGCACTGGGGCAGAGGCAGCAGGCAGTAGAGCATTTCCTGCAGGCAGCTCAGCTGTACAGCTCTCAGGGGAACAACCCAGAGGAGGGGCACAGCTGCTGTGAGATGGGCCGCTGCCACGCCCTGGACCAGGTCAGGAAGTACTCATGAGGCTACCTCCCATTTACTCAACCACCTCCTATCCCATTGTACAGAAATCTATATTTACTGTATAAGGCATGGGGTGGATTGATAAATTAGAGCGTGTACAGTCAGTTCTGTGTTCATAAAGAGCCAGGCCCAACCACCTGATAAGTAGCTCCTTCCACCGGGCTGTGTACAAGTTGAACTCTCTCCCTTCTCTGCTCTCCCTTCCTGCTTTCACCTGTATTCACAAACTCTGGTCCACTCCAGCTCCCCTCTCCTGTGGTGAAAACATGCCTTCCCACTAATGGGACAATGGGTATTGAAGTGGTGTCATTCCTGGACAGGAAGGGTCCCAAGAAAGTAATTGAATAAATTCAATAAATAAGTTTTAAAATATTGATATTTTGATATTGATCCACCCCCTCTTTAATAATTATATCCAACAATCAATAAATGTTATAATAATAATATTAATACTGACTTTGAAGTCTAAAGTATAAGCTAATAATAATAATAATAATAAAAAAGCATTAGCAGTGGTTTCCACATGTGCTCATGTGCTTTGTATTACCACATAGCTAACATGTGCTGGTTGGTTCCAGGAACATGCATTAGCCGTGGAGAGTTACCTCAGAGCTGCGCAGAGTTACCGCGTGGCTAACATACCACACTCTGCAGCTGTGGCCCTGAAGGAGGCAGCAGTTCACATGGTCCAGTCCGACACGTTCAGCCCCGCCGAGGTCATCAAAGTCCTGTCCGACTGCCTAAGCCTCAGCGACACTGTCACAGACCAAAGCATCCTGGGTAATGCAGACCTTTTCATCTAATCACTGAATTAATATTCTATTTAGCCTGCATTCACATGATATTAAACAGTCTAAAGAGCCTGAGGTGGAGGGCAGCTAAGAATTCTGTGCTGGTAACTATAAGGTAACTGTCAAAGTGCAGATTTCTAGTCTTAGCTTATTACTAATTTCTTCTTCTTCCTGGGTGGTCCAATGTCTTCTCTGTCAGCACATATGAACTAAGATCTAATTATTTTCTCTTAAAGGTGTCCAAAAGTTGTGACAATATTCAAAAACATGTGCATGATGTTGACCAGTAGAAAGGACATTCAGCCAGAATAACAAGGCAGGTTTGTGAATCCAATCACTACCAAAAACTGATCAGGGAAAACATTTAGACTTGTTTTTGTTGATGCATGTTAATGCACCCCCTTCATGGGCTGTGCAATGTTGTCTCACACTCGCACTCTCACCCAGGAATTACAGAGAAATTAGCAATAAACACAAGACTAGAAATCTGCATTTAGGCAGTTGCCATAGTTACAACGGCAGAATTATCAGCCGCCCTCAACGTTAAACTATAAGCTTCAATCAATCATCAATCAATTTATTTTGTATTAATTAGGCTTGAATGTATGGAAATAAAGGTTGTTGTGTGTTTCAGGTGAGCTCTTCCTGTCTGTGGGCGTGGTCTTCTGTCAGGTACGTTCGTTCCAGGAGGGGGTGCAGTGTTTCCAGAAGGCACTGACTCCTGCCTCACAGCAGCAGGACCGCCCCCTGCTGGCCAAAGTGCTGCTGAACCTTGGGGCGGCTCTGAACGCGGTTGGAGAGTACAGAGGAGCACTGGAGTACCACCGCCAGGCCGCCAAGCTCTACGGTCAGTCTGCCACTCTAACCAGACCATGCCTGAACCTTCTTTTGGTCACACTGCACAGCCATTTAGACCTTTGTCCCCTCTCCCACATATTTAGATAATGTTCCACTTTTTCAATAAAGTAGATAGTCACAAACCTCTTCTTTCTATTGAGTCCGCTACTTTTCACTCTCACAACATGACAACCAAACAGTGCGACCTCCCTGTAGTGCTATTTTGATATAATTAACGCTGTCTTTGAGCAGGTTTACTGACATGCAGAAGTGGCTATGTAAAATGAAGCAGACACACAATACAATTATAAAACAATAAACTAGACAGAAACATGGGGGTCATTATGTAACACAGTGTACAGCTATTTGTGGCCGTATTGCACCTAATTTACGATTTAGAAACTTTTCATGAATGACAGAACAGCACTATAGACGTTATGTAGATGACAGAACAGCACTATAGACGTTATGTAGATGACAGAACAGCACTATAGACTTTATGCAGATGACAGAACAGCACTATAGACGTTATGCAGATGACAGCAACAGAAGCCAAATGAGTGATTTATAATTATTTGATGTGACACTCCGCATACCATCTTTGTAGCAGCCACAGCGAAAGACTTTATAATGGTTTGTTTCAGGGACCCTGGGACTTCGCGGAGAACAGGCACAGTGTTTCAGTAATCTGGCATTAGCGTGTCGACACCTCGGAAAAGAAGACGAGGCCATAGAAAGCTTCAATCATGCATTGCAAGGCTTCAGTGACTCAGGTAATGATAAGATGATAACATGTTTTTGCACTTGTTTGTTTTCACTGTTTTTGATAGAAGAACCCGATCTATAGGTCATGATCATCTAGAATTCTGTTTCAGTTGGAGCAGGTGCCAATACAACTCTATGGGAGAGAAACTGTTTTTGAAAGAAAGTTTCAAAAAGAAAATTCCAAAATGTCATAAACCTGCCATGTTATTCTCAAGGCTGAAACTCCTTTGTACTGGCCAACATCACACACATGTTTTTTTAATATTGACACCACTTCCAGACACCTTTGTGAGAAGATAACTTGACCTTAGTCCATATATGCAGACCGAGAAGACATTGAACTTTTTTTTTTCAGGTGGATTGGCCCAGGAATTAGAGAAATTAGCAATAAACTAAGGCTAGAAATCAACACCTTGACAGTTACCATAGTTACCAACACAGCATTTTCAGATGCCCTTCACCTCAATTTTATTATCAGGTTATTATCAGCCATCATATCCATATTCTGTGTGTGTGTGTGTTAACAGAGGAGCACAGCGCTCAGGTTCAGGTGTGTGAGGCTCTGGCTGAAGTTTATCTGAAGCAGAGGAAGCAGCACAAGGCCATTCAGCTATACAGACAGGCCCTGCTGTCCCTCAGCCACTGCCAGGTACAGTCCCACTCCCACACTGGTTACTACAAACCAGTCCCACTCCCACACTGGTCACTACAAACCAGTCCCACTCCCACACTGGTCACTACAAACCAGCCCCACTCCCACACTGGTCACTACAAACCAGTCCCACTCCCACACTGGTCACTACAAGCTAGTCCCACTCCCACACTGGTCACTACAAACTAGTCCCACTCCCACACTGGTCACTACAAACCAGTGCAACTCCCACACTGGTCACTACAAACCAGTCCCACTCCCACACTGGTCACTACAAACCAGTGCAACTCCCACACTGGTCACTACAAACTAGTG